>CP139506.1:8427398-8564822 GCA_021014915.2 Artemisia tridentata subsp. tridentata | reverse complement strand
GAATTCGATGATAGGGGTCATCCATGTAGGATCCTGCTCTTCTATCACCGTAGATATCTCCATCTCCGAGATGGATTTGTTCTTTAGGATCTCCACTAACACTTGTTTTGACAGGTGCGCGAAGCTAGTAGATGCGATCTTGCTTAGCGCATCCGCTTTCTTATTTTCACCTCTAGGAACTTGTTTAATGGTAAACCTGTCAAAGCCTTGGATTAGTGATTTGGTCTTGTCGAGGTATTGGACCATGTTATCCTCTTTAGCCACATATTCGCCCAACACATGGTTGGCTACTAATCGGGAGTCCACATTTGCTTCTAGGTTACGTACACCCATTCGATTTGCAATGCGTAATCCGGCGATTAGGGCTCCATATTCTGCCTCGTTGTTCGTGGCTGTGAATTCAAAACGCAGTGCGTAAGTGAATTCCATTCCTTCTGGATTAGTGAGGATAAGGCCAGCGCCCGACCCATCCACGCATGAAGATCCATCCGTGAACAGGACCCATGGTTCTTGTAGTTCTACCTTGCTCGGGGGAGGTGCGTCATCGGTATCTAGTTTTTCGATGATGAAGTCTGCTAGTATTTGCCCTTTAACCGCAGTGCGTGGTCTGTAAGAGATGTTATACTCTCCAAGCAGCACACTCCATTTTTGTAATCGCCCCGATGCGTCAGGTTTAGAGATAACTTGCTTGATAGGTTGGTCTGTGATCACCGCTATTGGGTGCGCTTGAAAGTATCTACACAGTCTTTTGGCGGCAAATACTAACGCCAAGACCAACTTCTCCATTGGGCTGTAGTTAATCTCTGTCTTCTTGAGTGCTTTGCTCACAAAATATACCGGTGTTTGGACGGAGTTCCTATCTGTCAGTAGCACCGCGCTGACTGCTCCATGAGTCGCAGACAAATAGACGATTAACTCCTCCCCTGGTCGGGGTGCGACTAGCTTGGGAAGCGCTGCTATATGTTGCTTAAGCTGTGTGAAAGCTTCTTCCGCTTCTGCAGTCCAACGAAAGTCTCCCTTTTTCTTACACTTCTTGAGCGTTTTAAAGAGAGGAAGTGACTTATCCGCTGATTTGGACAGGAATCTGTTCAAACCGGCTAGCTTTCCATTCAGAGACTGAACTTCTTTCAACGTGCGCGGTGAAGGAAGTTGGATGACAGCCTCTGTTTTTTCTGGGCATGGCTTAATGCCATCTGGTTCTATCAAATATCCTAGGAACATGCCTTCTGTAGCGCCAAAAGTGCATTTCTTAGGATTCAACTTCATGTTGATCTTTTGTAGTGTTCTAAATGTTTCTTCAATATCGCGCACCACTTCGTCTTCAGTATGGCTTTTTATGACAAGGTCGTCCACATAGACCTCTAGGTTGCGGCCCACTTGCTTTTCAAATGCATTATCTACCAGTCGCTGGTAGGTGGCGCCCGCATTCTTCAGCCAAAAGGCATCTTTGTATAACAAAAGACGCCTTGGCTTGTGTGGAAGGCTGTTTTTTCCTCGTCTTCCTTAGCCATTTGGATTTGGTGGTACCCTTTGTATGCATCTAAGAAACATTTAAAGGGATATCCGCACAAAGATTCCACCTTCCAGTCTATCTCTGGTAGTGGGTAGCAGTCCTGTGGACATGCTTTATAGAGGTGCACAAGAATGAACGAGCACAACTTCACAACAACAAAAAGTTGAGTAAAAGAAACACAATAAATCAAGCTCTGCAACACTAATTAACCAAGGAAATATTTAATCACGTAGTACTAAATAAATGTTAAATAAGCAAAACTCTACGTAATTTATGAGTTGACTTTGAGCCATGGCCAACTAAATCGAATAAAAAATCTCACTAGCGTGTTGTTGCGGCTCAGGTGCAATAGCAATTTCTTGCATTTTATTTGAATAAAATATGCAGCCGATTGAGCAAATGGGCTCAATATGAAAGACTCGTAATGGACTACATAATTCAAGTGGATTAGACAAAAGTACAAAACATTGTCATTTGTAAATTGCTTGAGAACTACAAGAAAAATGCCTTTAGCGGCATTTATTGCGACGCATTTTACGTAACGACGTGTTTAACGGTGTTGGATGATAAGTCGCTGGAAACTAGTCGCTGACTTTTGCGACTTTTGAAACATGTCGCTAAAACAACAACAAGTGTAATCAATTCTTATTAATTTATAATACGTCTTTATAAATTTACGACATAGCCAATTTAACGACTCAACTTGCAATATGGTATAGAATGTCGCAGAAATAGCGACACATATTGCGACTAAATTATCTTAAATTCACTTGCGACATTATAAGCGACTCAGTTGCGACATTGAAATGTTAAATTTGCTAATTGTGTTGCTGCACGCATTGCTATATGTTGTGCAACTTTGAATATCGTGACGCTAAATGCACGGTAAATGACTACTTTCTTCTAGTGAAAGTGTCATCTTCAAACAATAAAACTAAAACTCATAATCCAGATCCTGAACAGCATTTACATTTTGATAATAAGAAATTAACAAAAAAAAAAAATAATAATAATAATAAATAAATAAATAAAAAATAATAATAATAAAAAAATGAAAGCCTCTTCCTTTTAAAGGTTGACTTTGAGAAAGCTTTTGACTCACTTGATTGGAATTTTCTTGATCACGTTATGGAACAAATGCATTTTAGCTTGAAATGGAGGAATTGGATTAAAGGGTGTCTTACATCAGCTTATGGTTCAGTTCTAGGGAATGGTTCACCCACCAAGGAATTTAAAATCAATAAGGGGCTTTGTCAAGGTGATCCCGCCCCTATCACCTTTTCTTTTCATCATTGCGGTCGAAGCCCTTCATGTTGCATTACAAGAAGCTAAATCCAAACAATTATTTCATGGGGTTAAAGTAGGCTCTAATGGTATCGACATCTCACACTTACAATTCGCGGATGACGCACTTATCATGGGTACATGGTCTCTTGATAATGTCGAATCTTGAGATGCTTACACTTAGCTTCCAGGTTTCAAGTAAATTTCTCAAAAAGTCAATTCTTTGGTATTGGAGTTATCGAAGAGGAGAAAAAGTCATTTGCTTCCATTTTGAATCTACAACCGTCTTCCCTACCATGTTCATATCTTGGCCTTCCGATTGGTGCAAATATGAATAGAAGTTGTAAATGAAAACCTGTTATCGACAAGTTTCACAATAAACTAACATCTTGGAAAGCTAAAACTCTTTCTTACGGTGGAAGACTAACACTCGTGAAGTCGGTTCTTGGGGCTCTAGGTACCTACTTTTTATCCCTATATAAAGCTCTAGCTTTTGTAATCAACCACTTAGAAAGCCTTAGGAGAAATTTCTTTAAGGGGGGGAGGGAGGGGGGGGGGGGGGGGACCTTGACACAAAAAAAATGCCACCTCTACATAAACCGTTAACATATTTGACAAGTAAATGGGTCAGAATTGTCATCTCTACAGAAACCCTATGAAGCCACGGTTAGATCCCTTGAACATAAAGACAAGAAAAAAATGAGTGTGAATACAACGATCATCTAACCACGATAAGAAAAACGAGTCTTACTAGAGTTGGGCAATAGAAAAATCTTCTACCAGGGTTTCGATCTGTCCTGGATGTTCGAATCACTGCTTCCATACCAAAACCACAAATGATCATCTTCTCTAGTGTGTGTTCTTAAGTGTGTGTTTTTAATCAGTGTGTTTAATTATTAGAGGATATATTAGTAAGCCCAAAACCGATTGGTAAGTGTGTGTTTTTAATCAGTGTGTTTAATTATTAGAGGATATTGTAAAAATGGTTAACAACACTTGGGTATAAATCCAACCAACCACCCATTGATTCAAAATAAGAATTTCAGCTTACAAATACCAAATCATAGAAGGTCAGATTGAACCCAATAATGGTCAATTAGATTAAGTACAACAACAACAAGACTGGATCTGCATGATCAGTCAAATGATTACAAGACAATAAGATAGATGAGCTCCCGAGACAAGTGAAAGTATTCCACCAGAAGAAAAGAAGAGAGCCGTTGAGCTCTTGGCTGGAGAGGGGCTTATATAGCCAAGCATCTTTGAGAGAATGACAACTCCAAACCCTGCACAAAGCAAACTTCACAAACAAAGAATAAACATAAGGAGATAGAGAAAAAATGTTTCTGAAATGACAGAAACAACCCTTAAAAGTTTGGAAAGCATTTTAATACCCTCCCTCAAACTTTCACACCAAACATGTCCAACATACACAGCTGATCACACAAGTGCAAATGGCTTTTGCTGCCAAGAGCCTTTGTTAAGATATCAGCAGTCTGCTGAGAAGTATGAATATTCTCAGTTTTGATAACACCAGCAGCCACCTTTTCTCTAACAAGGTGAACATCAATTTCAAAGTGCTTGGTTTTTTCATGAAAGAAAGGGTTTCTAGCAATTTGAATAGCTGAACTGTTGTCACAGTACAACACCACAGGTAAAGAGGTCTTAACGCCCATATCACCAAGCATATTATTTAACCAAATGACCTCACAGGTACAAGAGGCCATGCTTCTGTATTCAGCCTCAGCAGAGGATGTAGACAAAGTGGTTTGTTTCTTGCTTTTCCAAGTGACCAAAGAGTCACCCAAAAAGACACAATAGCCAGATACAGACTTCCTGGTAACAGGGCATCTAGCCCAGTCAGAATCAGCATAAGCCTTAAGCTTAAGATTTCCAGTTTTGTTAATTTGCACACCATTACCAGGTAAGCCTTTCAAGTACCCAAAACCCTTAAAGCAGCATCTATATGAGACTCAAGAGGAGCATGCATGTATTGGCTTAAACAATGAACAGCATAAGAAATGTCTGGTCTGGTATGAGTCAAGTAAATCAACTTACCAACCAGTTTTTGATAGTTCCCAATATTTTTCAAAGCTTTGTCATCAATAGATTCAATGTGATTAAGGGTGGTGTTTTCAGGAAAAGGTGTGTCAACAGGTTTGGCAACAAGCAGACCATACTCATGCAAGAGTTCTAAACAATATTTCCTTTGACTGAGACAAACACCATTTTCATTTTCCAAAACTTCAATCCCATGAAAGTATTTTAATTTTCCTAAGTCTTTGATTTGGAATTTGGTTTTCAGAAAAACTTTGAACTTCTCAATTTCAATAATGTCATTGCCAGTTATGACAATGTCATCAACATACACAAGTAAGGCCAAAAACACGTTCCCAGATTTCTTAGTGAACAAAGAATAATCATATTTAGACTGCACAAAACCATGTTCATTCAGAGTGGAAGTAAGTTTGGCATTCCATTGCCTGGGAGCCTGTTTAAGGCCATACAGGGACTTATTAAGCTTCACAACCTTAGATTTATGATTATCAAACCCAGGGGGCAGAGTCATATACACATCCTCAGTTAACTTACCATATAGAAAAGCATTGTTGACATCAAGTTGAAACAGACTCCAATTATTACATATAGCAACAATGATCATGCATCTAACAGTGGACATTTTAACAACAGGACTGAAAATTTCCATATAATCAAATCCCTCCCTCTGGCTGAAGCCCTTGGCAACAAGCCTGACTTTGTATTTATCAATCTCTCCAATGGACTTATATTTAATTTTCCACAACCATTTACTGCCAACAGGTTTTCTTCCTTTTGGAAGATCACATTCAGTCCAAGTATTGTTCCTTTGTAAGGTAGTAATCTCATCATTCATAGCCTGAACCCAATTAATGTTTTTTGCAGCCTCATCATAGGAAGAGGGTTCAACAGACTTGTTTAAAGTAGTGGAGAAGCAGTAATTAACAGGGCTAAGATTGGAGTAACAAACATATTGTTCAAGCCCATATTTAACACTACTATTGACAACATAGTCATTAAACTTGGCAGGAGGCTTAGTGTTTCTACTAGACCTCCTAGGAGCAGGCTGTACAGGACTTAGGTTCTGAGTGGGATTGACTTGAGCTGTGTCAGGACTGGAAGGGACATTTCCCTCAGACAGAGTGTTATCACCCGTGGATGTTGCAGTGCCATCAATCTCACCATCAGTAGAAGTATGTATACTTCTAGGGCATGAAGAGGCACCACCATCATCATTGGGTGTGGTAGTATTACCTCTCCTTTCATCATTGGGAATATGATTAAAGTGTTTCTCATTAAAAAAAATTTGATCATTCAATGTAGGATCTGAGATCTGATCAGTTTGCAACTTGGAATTCATTTTGAATGGAAAAACAGTTTCATAGAATTGAACATCTCTGGAATAGAAAATGATTTTAGAGTCAATGCTGTAAACTTTGTAAGCCTTTTTTGTAGTTGAGAAACAAATCAGAACACATTTTCCAGACCTAGCAGAAAACTTATCAGAATTGGTGAGAATAGAGGAGAAACACAGACAACCAAAACTTCTCAGATGAGACAGATTTGTTTTTTGACCATACACAAGCTCAAAAGGAGATTTCCCACTCAGAACAGAAGATGGCAACCTGTTAATCAGATAGGCAGCAGTTAAGATGCATTCAGGCCACATGCTCAAAGGAATACCAGTTTGAAACAACAAACTTCTAGCAACATTTAACAGATGTCTGTGCTTTCTCTCAGCAATACCATTTTGCTGAGGAGTATAAGCACAAGAGGTTTGATGAACAATACCAAGGCTGCTAAACAGATTACTCATTTTGTTATTTATAAATTCAGTGCCATTATCAGATCTCACAGTTTTAATTCCACACTTAAATTGATTGTGAATCAGATTGACATAATTAACAAACAAGTTATAGACTTCATCTTTAGTTTTGACAAGATAAATCCAAACAGCCCTGGTATAGTCATCCACAATGGTCAAAAAATATCTAAATCCTTCTCTGCTAGTGACCTTGTAAGGCCCCCAAAGGTCTAATGCACAAGGTCACCAATAGCAGAGGTCTTATGATCACTCAAGGGGAAGGGTTCTCTTGTCTGTTTGGCCTTGTGACAGATGTCACAACGAGACACATGAGAATCCTTGGTGAATTTAAGATCAGGTTGAAGCAAACTCACAGCTTGGTTAGAGGGATGACCAAGTCTGTTGTGCCATAAGGATTTAGAGGCATAAAAGAACACAGAAACATTACCTATAGTTTGATTTTTGGTATTAAGAGGAGAGGGAGAATCAAACAAATATAGGCCACCATTTTCACTACCAGTCCCCATGATTTTGTTTTGAGTCAAATCCTGAATGTAACATTTAGATTCATCAAAACCAACAAACATTATGCTATCCTTGATAAGTTTGTGCACAGATAACAGACTAACATAATATTCAGGGACAACCAACACATCATACAAGATGACCTTATTAGGAAGTTTTAGATTACCAATATATTTGATTTTTGCAAGAGTACCATTGGGATGACCCACAGTAAGATTTAAATCAGAAATATCAATAATGCCAAACATATTTAGAGTATTAACAGTCATGTGTTGGTTTGCTCCTGAATCTATAATCCACCCAATACTCACCTTACACAAAGCAGTATTGTTGTTATAAAACTTGTGAAAGTTTATATTAAAGAAGACATTATTGTTCATAAAACTGGATATACCTGCCATGTTGGCCTGCAAACTGCTAGCAGGCATATCATTGATAAGAATCATTAATTTCATCATCTGTTCATTGGTAAAGGTCATTGAAGGTCCATTTTCCACAGATGAGGTACTAGAATTAGCATTATAAGAAGTTTTGTGATTGGTTTGTTTAGGTCCAGGATTCTTGATGTAACCAGGGGGATACCCAACAATTTCAAAGCATTTGTCAGCAGTGTGACCAATTTTACCACAGTTATTACAAAGCAAGTTAGGATTAGGACCCCTGTAATTGCTATTATTATGATTCCCAGTATTCACAAACTTCTTACTGTCAGCACCAGAACCTTTTTTATGCTCAAATCTTTTATTTCCATTATTAGACCAATTTGTTTTAGAAACAAAGCCAACAACTGGATTTTTAGAATTAGAACCAGTAGGAGAAGAGGCAATGCCTCTGTGAGACTCTTCTCTCGAAACAATGAAAAAAGCATCTTTAACATCTGGGAGAGATTCTCTTGAGAGAATGCTACTACTAATAGGCTGATAGATTTCATTAAGACCCATGCGAAATTGCATAAGTTTCATAAGTTGATTATGTTTTAGAACATCCTCTCTAGCAGTACAGGAACACTTAGGCAATTTGGTCATAATGTCAAATTCTCTCCATAATTAAGGAGTTGAGCTTATGATAATATTCAGACACAGATAGTTCTCCTTGTTTGAAGTTATTAATTTTTTGCATAATACTCAGAATCACAGAACCATCAAGTTTATCATAAGTTTCTTTAAGTTCAGCCCACACTTCAGCAACATTTTCAGAAAAAATTTGACCAAGATATAAATCTTCAGAAACAGAGTTCAAAATCCAAGACAAAACAATAGAGTTGCATCTGTCCCACTGATTAGACAGAACATCACTTGAAGCATAAGAGGACTTGATGCAGGTACCATTAATAAAGCCAGTTTTATTCCTAGTGTTAATGGCCAATTTCATAGCAGTGGACCAGACCCTATAGTTCTTAGTGCCAGTCAGTTTAACAGAAACAATAGAGCTAGTACTGATATCATTAGAATGAAGATGCAAGGGATTACCCAAGTCAAGATTACTAATAAGATCCTCAGGCCTACCACCACCACTAGCAGACATACTGAAAGCACACAGAGCAGAAGAACAGCTAGAAACAGGTAACCAAATAGATAAACAGCACTAAACAGGATAAAGACAAGCATAAACAAATCCAAAGCAAGAAACAGACAGACAGCAGCAAACAACAAGCAAAGACAAGCTAAGCAGAAGAAAAAGGGAAAAAAAATCATACCCAAGATGTAACAAAGACTCAGTCAATTGGACTGGGGTTGGCCAGAGCAGGTTTCCACACCAATCAAGATGGAGTGTCAAGGTGTTAACAGAACCCGTTTGTACCCAATTAACTAAAGACTTGTTAATCTTAAAGGAAGAAAGTAGCTTACAGAGCTTTTTAGAAGAAGATCGCGGAAAAGCCGCACAATACTCTTAATTAAGAGGTGTTATAAGGTAATCAGGTCCCAATTAGCGACAGAAACCACTTGAACCACAAACGCCCAAATCAGAAAAAATTAGGGTTTCAATAACCAAACCCTAATTCTCCAGATCTTTACTTCAATTAGCAATTAACCCAACGATAACGTTGAATTAACAATGATACACCCAGGGAAGACACCAATTTCAGAAACCCCCAAAATTGATTGAAACCCTAGATCTTGAAATCACCAATTCGACAGAGCCGTAGCTCTGATACCATGTAAAAATGGTTAACAACACTTGGGTATGAATCCAACCAACCACCCCTTGATTCAAAATAAGAATGTCAGCTTACAAATACCAAATCATAGAAGGTCAGATTGAACCCAATAATGGTCAATCAGATTAAGTACAACAACAAGAAGACATGATCTGTATGATCAGTCAAATGATTACAAGACAATAAGATAGATGAGCTCCCAAGACAAGTGAAAGTATTACACCAGAAGAAAAGAAGAGAGCCGTTGAGCTCTTGGCTGGAGAGGGGCTTATATAGCCAAGCATCTTTGAGAGAATGACAACTCCAGACCCTGCACAAAGAAAACTTCACAAACAAAGAACAAACATAAGGAGAAAGAGAAAAAATGTTTCTGAAATGACAGAAACAACACTAGAAAGTTTGGAAGGCATTTTAACAGATATATTAGTAAGCCCAAACCCGATTGGTTAGCTTAGGGTTCATTAGTGTTTTAGGTCATTTATATTATAGATAGTTGATCAATAAAACATAATACCTGCGTGACTAATATTAATGTGTTTGACTAAATTGCGTGGTACAAAATATACATGAAAAATATTGATTGCAAATTTTGTCCCTATAAATAAGGGTTTCTTGGGACTACAAATTGCAAGTGGTTAGCGCGGGAACAGTGTAATGACATAAATACTCTCACGTGAAATGCACGTTCAGGCAACTAATGGGAAAATTTAACGGGCGCGAGCCAAAAAGATGAGGAGTGTAACAAAAAGTGAATAACAATTGCTTGATTTGCAACAATTTCTTGAGAGCGGCTGGGATTGTAAATTTTGAAAACCACAAGAACGAAATTTGCACTATAGCATAAAAATAAATATGCAAAAACTAAACTCAAATGAAGCAGTAGTTTTAATAACGGGGTTTCGATTATTGAGAAAAGGAAAAATAAATAGCCCCTCGCTTTCTAGCTTAAAAAAACTAAGTTCTTAATATAAATTAGTTCGACTGACCGATTGTGTGACTCCATTAATACTGTGACACATGTTCCTTTTTCAATTTGAAAAGTACTAGTGATTAGTGAGATGTTATATTGTGCGACTGATAGTTAATGTATTTTCGTGCGATCAAATATTGTCATTTTCTATAAAAACAAAAGAAAAAACACTTTTTAATTCATCATTTTTTGGATAAAGACAAAATTTGGTCGCACAAAAATATAATAGCTGTCAGTCGCAAAAAAAAGAAAATAAAAAAAAAAAAAAACCGACTAAACAATAATAATTTGCAAAGTAAAAAAGGGACACGTGTCAAAATATTGATTGAATCGCATAATCGATCACTAGCACTAGTTTATTTTTTTCTATTTTAAAAAAGTGGACACCTTTTCAATTTTAGGCTATTTAAAAAAATTTATTTTAGAATAAATAATTATGTTTAGGTATCTTTTAGAAACTTCACAAAGTCTCTTCCTACAACTGTATTGTGTCATGTGATTAACCATTATTATGTACTCGTAAGTAATAACTGATGATGTAACTTGAGTATTGGTGAAGCCTAGCCTTTGTTTCGAGTATTACTGTATGAGTGGTGATTGTGAGACCTAATTTTAGGCCTAATTATATGCCTAAAGTTATATGTGAATAATTCATTGGTTGTAACAATAGGGCTCACTGCTTAACAATCTAATGAGGTAACTCCACATATGTTAGGCACACAATTAGGCACATATCCTACAACTTGGGGTATGATCTATCAAAACGGATTGGATGATTATAAGTCGAATGGTATATGCACATATGCTACCGAAGGGTTCACGAAAGCTTTTTATTATTAGCTAATAAGAATGTGCTTTCCTCGAACCAATCTAACTAAGACACGTGTTATGTCTAACTTAGCGTGTTACTTTGTCTTATGTTTAGGTTGTTTAGCATTCAAAGAAGTGTTTAATCTACATCTTATCAAAAGGTGCAAATTAGATTCACATGAAGTTAAGATTAAAGATGAATACATGGCTTACATAATCCATAAAGTGTCTGTGTACAAGAAACCAAACATATAACAAAACTCAACAAATCAATTGTCATTTGTCACCATCCTTTTCCTTGTAATAAGCTTGTTGACGAGACTTCTGAAAAATCATTCCGACTAAACTCGCTCCCCACAACTTGTTGCACACTGTCACTGTCAGTCATCATTGGTGACGAGTCTCGTTTGAATAAAGCATTACAACTCGGTGCTGAATGATCACGACTATAAGAATGCGTACCTCCCGAAGACATATTACCCCGCGCCATATCACTAATAGATAGCGGTTGACCACTAACCATGCCTCCCACCTCATGGCTTGAGTTCCCTTCGTAAATGGAATTTTGTGATCGAGTCTCCATAGCCGTATCACCATTAGATGGTTCTTGATAACTAACGCCTCCTAGCGCAAGCCTTAAAGTCTGATCGCGAATATAGTGATCACTCTGTATTTTGACAAAAAAAAAGGGGCGAAAAAAGGAATATTAACAAAAACAATAATAAGAATAGAAGGTCAAAAAGGGCGAAAAAAAGAATATTAACAAAAACAATAATAAGAATAGAAGGTCTCAGGGTGGACCTAAGGGGGTTCCCATGGGTTCTAGGGAACCCGATGAATGTTCGTTGCTTAGTGTAAATTTTCATTAAAACTCACGATTTTTCTGAAATGAACTTGGTCCGAAAAATTTGTGTCACATAAATACATGTCTTGTTTAATTAGTGAACTAATATGTCAAAAAAATGCATATTTTAATTTGTTTAATTACTAGTTTTAATGAAAATTGTATCTTTTATCATTCATCCAAACTTCCAGTATTACTGTAGTTACGTTCATAAGACTTACAATGGTTTTCCTCTTCATTCATTATCCGAGTAATAGTACGTGTGTTCGAGATCTCGTTAAAATATTATTTTAGCTATTGATCTTGGATTGTGGAACAAAAAGGTAAGGAGTTCCACGTTAATCCATTTGATTGTTCAAGTGAAGAAAAAGAAGTTTTGATCTTTGTTTAGCTAAGATTAAGGTACGTTTCCTTTATGTTTTCGTTATTACTTTGTACATGTTAATTATGATCATTGCTTCCGCTGTATATGTGCTTTGATGTTTATGGTTTATTTATTTATTTTAATGTCAAATTATTTAAATCTAACTGTGTAATCACGAGCCGTTTAACATGTAATTGTAATTATCGAAACACATAATAAAAATCAAATCTTGATTTGGATTTACATGTTTTATTAGTCGATTTTTTTTTAGGGTTTTATTCTAGATCTTGAAAAATAATTCGAACTATACAATTAGGGAGGGGGTTCGACCCTCTTTTGTTAAAAATTTAGTTTTGTAACCCTAATTAGAAACTTGTTTATGTGATTATTTGAATAAAGGGTTACGTTCCGGTTTAATCCTTGATTTTTTTCATGCAAAGAAATCATGGATTAGGGTTTGTTTATATTTGTTACATGTTTTTAGATAGATCTAAAATTAGGGAAGACCCTAATTAAATACATTAATGAATCAATTATGTGTTACGTGGTATTTAATTAATTTAAAACTTACGCGGCCAAGTTATTTGACGTCTGTGCACCATTGGGCACAATGAGCTCGAAAACCAATGGGATGTTTATTAATTATATACATAATTATTCACATATAGATTATTAATAGGATTTATCAAAAGGGTTTGCATGTGGCTATATGTTTTAATAGTTAAGATCATATATGTGTTATTTGTGGTTATTTATTTTTGTTAAAAATTACTTGTTCTTATTTGTTTAAATTATTTATGAATTGTAAGCAAAAAGAGGGAAGTTTTTGGAATAAAAATAAATGGACCTAATAACTATGAAACCGTGTTGTAGTAAATTTTTAATTGCCAAGTCTTATGTGCCGATAGTGGTTCACTTCGCACGGTAATTTGCTCCCAGGAGAGACTAGCAATTTAATAATTTACTACATTATTTTGAGTTTTAAAATCATAAATTGTTAATTGATTGATGCGACTGTACATAATGGTCGAAGCGGCGGACCTAGTTTTGACAAACTATTAAGTGGGTATAAGGTTGGTTTCGCATTAAATTGTGGCTTTAAAGAGACTCCTTTCTGTCTCTCCGCTCGCCTGTGCGTCAAAATTAGACTTACCAAGTACACCATTGTAATGTACGAAGCATCTTAAGGCAATGTTGTAAGTTTCTCAACGCCATCGATTAAAATATTGTTGATTTAAGCTTATGAATTGGTAATAAAATTTGTTTTGTAAAACTTATGATACAAAGATGAGTGCATACTTCTTTGTACATATTTTGATTATCACATCAAAATAAATACCCTAAAAGTTAAGTCACATGCTATCTAATTATAAGAGGGTGTTGGACTTACAATGGTTTTCCTCTTCAAAGTCGAATTCCGACGCTTCTTTGCAAGTGAGCGCGACCTTGCCCAACATTTAGCAGGGGATTTACCCGGTATAGACTTACTAATTAGCGACCAATAATTGGAGCCCTCTGTCTTGAAGAAAAGATTTATCAACATCTCGTCTTCTTCAGGACTCCATCTTCCAGCTGTCTGACGCATGAGTCCATCTTGAACTAAAAGTGATAACATCCTTGACAAACATGTCTCAACCGTTTTACCCGGGATAGAATTTCTAATTAGTGACCAATTGTGGCCGTGTTTCAAGAAAAGATTTATCAACATCTCGTCCTCTTCAGGACTCCATCTTCCCGCTGTCCTCTCCATGACTCCATCTTTACCAAAAAGTGAAAACAACCTTGACAAACATGTCTCAACCGATTTACCCGGGATAGATATACCAATTAGGAACCAACGGAAACCGTGTTCCAAGATAAGATTTATCAACATCTCGTCCTCTTCAGGACTCCATGGTCCTTCTATCTGATCTGTGTCGTTCTTTGCAAGTGAGCGCCAGTACCTTAACCAACATTCAGCAGGGGATTTACCCGGTATAGACTTACTAATTAGTGACCAATTGTGGCCGTGTTTCAAGAAAAGATTTATCAACATCTTGTCCTCTCGAGGACTCCATCTTCTAGCTGTCTGATCCATGACTCCATCTTTACCTAAAAGTGATAACAACCTTGACAAACATGTCTCAACCGATTTACCCGGGATAGAATTACCAATTACTAACAAACGGAAGCCGTGTTCCAAGACAAGTTTTATCAACATCTCGTCCTCTTCAGGACTCCATCTTCCAGCTGTCTGATCTATGACTCCATCTTTACCAAAAAGTGATGATAACCTTGACGAATATGCCTCAATCGATTTACCTGGCATAGAATTATATATTAGTGACCAATTGGAGCCGGGTCCCAAGGTATGATTTAGCAACATCTCGTCCTCTTCAGGACTCCATCTCGATGGTCCTTCTATCGAATCCATGTCTTTCTTTCAACGTACTATTATTCACTATATATAAACAGAAATAAAAAGAAAGAAGAAGCTAATTAAGATGGTATATATTGATGATATAATAAAATGAAGTGATATGTAGGTATAATAATAAACAGCTATATATATATATATATATATATATATATATATATATATATATATATATATATATATATATATATATATATATATATATATGATAAAGATCAAATAAAAAGACAAATATCCGTACATTACGTAAAAAGATTTTTTTTTCAAAAAAGTTCGCAAAAAAATCCAAAAATATTCCACAAGATCAGGAATGTTGGTGCATGAAAAAGTTGTGAAGGAAGTTTTTCTGAAAGTGGATACTTCTTCCGAAATTTAAAAAAAATATATATATATTTGTGCATTAAATCTCATTTTTGTACATCAAAAATTCGTTTTTGCACCCAACTTCTATTGACTTTTTTCATCAAAATAACGTTGCGCATCTAACTAAAACAAGTTGAAATTTTTGTGCATCAAAATTTTTTTGCGCATCAAAATTCATTTTTGTGCATTAAAAAAAACGTATAAAAACTCAAAATTATAAAAACTTCTTTCACAAAAGTTTTATGCACCAACATTCCCGATCTTGTGGAATTTTTATGGATTTTTTCACGAACTTTTTTGAAAAAAAAATCTTTTTACGTAATGTACGGATATTTGTCTTTTTATTTTAACTTTACCCTCTATATATATATATATATATAGTATAATTGAAGAGAAAAAAAAAGAAGAGAACCGAACCTGACAATGACAAAAAGTTGACTATAAATCAAAGCTCTGCAACGTACACTTAACGAAAGAAGAAGATGGATAGTTTTAAACTTTTAATCACGTACTAAATAAATGTTAAATATGCAAAAACCTACGTACCGTGTGTTGACTTTGAGTTGACAAAAATCTCGCTTTGTTTCACTATAAATAGAAAGAAGAAGCTAAGATGGTATTCATGATATAATAAAATGTAGCGGTAGGTATAATCATGAACTGCTATAAATATATATAATTGAAGAGAATTAAACCTGATGACACATAACGGAATACTATAAATCAAGCTCTGCAACACTTAACGAAAGAAGATCGAAGATGGGTATAGTAGTTTAAATAGGCAAAAACATACGTACCGTGTGTTGACTTTGAGCCATGTGCTTCTGAGAAACTTTCACGAATTTTCTATTCTTCCTTTGTATACTTGGTCAACCAAATCAAATTAAAAATCTAGCTTTTTATTTTCGTGCGGCTGGCTGACTGGCTGGTGGAAACACAGAAAATAATAATAATAATAATAATAATAATAATGTCAATTTTCGTTTAACTTATTTATTTATCGTAAGTTAAAACAAAGACACGCTATTCTTTGCTTACTAGTACTACATGACTTTGTGCAGCTAGCGAGTGTAAATTACTATATTATGTCCCAATTATTCAAATCATCATTACGCCTCGTCGTGCTTGCTAAGAAACTTCACTAATTTTCTCTTTCGTTTTGGCGAAATAAGCTGGAGCTAGAGCTAATTAACTTAGAGATGAAGCTTATATTATAAGCCGAAATCTGATACTTATATTTTTATAAAACTGTTTGGTGAATTAATTAGAGTCGAATCTTATTAGTATAAATTCGTATAAAGATACATCAAATTAAATTTAAATATATTTCAAGCTTTTGTGTGTTGATCATTATATTTTAAAAGCTATTTATGTAATTTGACTAACTTTATTTTTGAATGGCGGATTTTATTAAGACAACTAGCAAGGAGCTAGAAAATTACAAAGAAATAAGATAAGGGTTTTTACACCAATCAATCTAACTAAATGAAGCTTTACATCTAGAACGATACCAATAAAACGAACGAGAAACCACGTCTTTAAAAATAACTACCTTTGATGTAATCTTCAAACCAAAAATGATCTTATAACGAAAAGACCATATATGTCACCACATGATATAGCAAACACCTTTTAGAAGCTTTTTATACTTGTCGGAGAGCCAAATATTCAAAATCCAATCTAACCACTCTTCATACGTAGAAACTTCCATATACCTCACATCCCACCAACAAGTAATCTTACGAAAAATTTCTCTAGCCATATGACAAGTAAAAAAGATATTTCTAGTCGATTCCACTGCATTCTCACACGACGGGCAAAGAATAGAATCAATAGCCATACCTCTACGAGAAAAGATATGCCTAGTCGATTCCGTATACCTCTACGTAATTTGACTAACTACAAGCCCGCAAAAGTCTCCTGCAGTTTGTTTGGACTTATGAAGGCTTATGTCTTATTAAAGCTTTCATAAAGCTATATGATATAGAAAGTTTATTTTATAAGCTCAGACCTCTATAAGCCTCAATAAATCTTACACCAAACACAACAATAGTACTTTTTTTGTTATTTTTCGTGCCATGTGATTGAGCATTTTTATTGAATACAATATGAGTCACCGTTTATTAGCATATGCTATGTTTGGCACATGGCTTCTCAAGGCTTATAGGGGTTAGCTTTTAAAATAAGCTTGCTTATAAAATAAGTTTTGTTTGTGACACAGTCTTGTATAAGTTTCGTGCCTGGCCCGGCCGTTTTGCCACCTCATGCGTTAATAGGCTCCGCTCATGTCCTTCAAATATGGAGAAAAGTTTTCAGTTTGTGGTTGTTACAATTTCCTCCGTCGCTTAATCTTCATGACTTGGTTAATGGATATTATTTGGGTTTAAGTGCTGCAAAGTGCCAAAAGGTTTTTCAAGGCCTGATTTTTACTTCTTTATGGTGCTTGTGGAAATGGAGAACGATATTGTTCATGCTAGTCCTTTTGGGTAAGGTGTGCTAATAAGAATTTGAAAAGCTAGTAACAATATAAGTGAAAAACTTTTTTGTTGAGATACTCAAATGGGCTAAAATATAAACACTTGACTATTTTATTGCTTATAACCGAAATAATAACACAAAAGATAAATTTATGCAAAGTTGGGTCAAAAGATGCATACAATGATACGATGCTTATTTTAATGAGCAAATTTTCAAAATGCCCAAGTGGTCTAAAAGTTTCACCTGTTTTAAACAAAAAAAAAAAAACATGACTTCTTAATTAGAAAAGGCGACTTGGGCGACTAGTCGCTCAAATAAAATGTCACTCAAAAAGCCGCCCAAAATACAATCAGGGGACACTTGTCAACATTTTATTTGAGAGACTTGGATAACTTGGAAAAGAAAAAGTCGCTCAAAGTACAATCAGAGACACTCGTCAATATTTTATTTGAGCGACTAGTCGCCCAAATTGCCTTTTGTCTATTTTGAGAAGTCATGTTGTATTTTTGTCTAGAAAAAGATCAAACAATTTAAACAACTCGAGCATTTAGAGAATTTGCTCTATTTTAATCCATAGAATGCATGTTTACAACAAACCAAACCAAACATATAACAAAACTCAACAAATCAATTGACATTTGTCACCATCACTTTCCTTGTACAATGCTTTTGACGAGACTTCCGAAAAATCGTTCCGACCTAACTCGCTCCTCACGAATTGTTGTACACTGTCACTATCAGTCATCATTGGTGATGAGTCTCGTTTGTATAAAGCATTCCAAGTCGGTGCCGAATGATCACGACTATAAGAATGCGTACCTCCTGAAGACATATTACCCCTCGCCATATCACTAATAGATGGTGGTTGACCCACTAACCATGCCTCCTACCTCATTGCTTGAATTCCCTTCGTAAATGGAATTTTGTGATCCAGTCTCCATAGCCCTATCAACATTAGATGGTGCTTGATCACTAACGCCTCCTAGCGCAAGCCTTAAAGTCAAATCGTGAATATTGTGATCACTCTGTATTTTGGCAACAAAAAAAGGGACGAAAAAAGAATATTAACAATAACAATAATAAGAATAGAAGGTCTGAGGGGTGGACCTAAGGGGGTTCCATGGGTTCACGGGAACCCGATGAATGTTCGTTGCCTAGTGTAAATTTTCATTAAAAATCACGATTTTTCTGAAATGAACCTGGTCCGAAAAATTTGTGTCACATAAATACATGTCTTGTTTAATTAGTTAACTAATATGTAAAAAAAAATACATATTTTAATTTTAATTACAAGTTTTAATGAAAATTGTATCTTTTATCATTCATCCAAACTTCCAGTATTACTGTAGTTACGTTCATAAGACTTACAATGGTTATAACTGGAGGTGATGAATTGGGGCCGTGTTTCTCCACGAGTTTTGGCAACATCTCGATCTCGTCTTCATCGATCTCGTCCTCTTCGGAACTCCATAGTCTTTCTATCTGATCTGTGTCGTTCTTTGCAAGTGAGCCCCACCTTGCCCAACATTTAGCAGGGGATTTACCCGGTATAGACTTACTAATTAGTGACCAATTATTGTAGCCGTGTTTCTCGATGAGATTGAGCAACATCTCGTCCTCTTCAGGACTCCATCTTCCAGCTGTCTGATCCATGAGTCCATATTTAACTAAAGGGCTAATTACCAAAATGGTACTTGAAAAAAACTTTTTTCAAAAAATAGTAAGAAAATAATGGCCTTTCCCAAAACGTCATGTGCGAATGTGCGACTCCATTAGATATGCGACAAGTGTCCTATTTTTTAATAATAAAGTACAGTTGTTAGGTGATTTTGTCTTATTATTAAATTTGTTAAAAGACTATAATACCCCACCAATAATTTCTCACCTAACTTATCATCGCACCACAAACTGAGATACAGATCTAAAATTCACCATATCTTCTCCCAAACTCAAATCTAAAAAATCTCGTCCTACAAATAATTATCATCAATCAATCTCATCTCCTTCATCAACCACCATTAAATCATGAGCAGCATCAACATCAATTTAACTTCCGTTGGTATGCTTTTTTTTTGTTGGTATAATATGGCAACAATATGAAAATCAACCACCATTAAATCAACCTCCCAAAACGTAATACATAGCAAGTAAGGAATCTTATCTCAAAAATATAAGAGGCCGTGAAGATCTGTGGCCCTATGTACTTGATTATCTCTTTGATTCGATCACTCGATCACTCAAATCCACCATTAAATCTTCCTCGCCCAGATCTTCTTGTTTGTATTTTATTTTTTATTTTTAATCAAAGAAACCATTTGTTGCCAGATTATATGTGTTTCCAAAGTACAGGTATAGTGAAGGTTTAATTTAAATTTTGATTGATAGTGTTAATAATTGTCAAAGAAGATGATGGATCTACTGGGATTATATTGATTGCTGAAGATTTATTGATGATCTTGGTGGATTTGTCAAGGTTTTTTTTGAAGATCTTGAGGATAGAAGAATCTGGTTTTTTTCATAATGTTTTGGGTTTATTTGTTAGAGTTTTATTGGAAAAATATTATCGTGTATGACAAGATTCGAACTTGGGAGCGAGGGATTGCACACTTTACGTATGAATAACTAGCGTAAATAATTAATATATATAATAGTTATGTATTTTAATTATTTGGACACAAAATGATAACTAACGGACGTTAAGTAATTAACGAAATTGACTAAACGACCGTTAGTAGATAAAGAAATGACCATTAGTGAAATTTGAAGATCAAAAAGGATCTAGAACCCCATCATTGGGCTTGGCCGGTTTTCCAAAGGGTATTCCATACCCTAATCGCTTCTTGTTCTCCAAGTATACAACTCACTATATAAACACAATACATTGTTACTTGAGTGGCTTGAATTTTTGTGAAAAACTCACTGTCACCAAACTTTGTTGTCCTTTACTTTGTCTACTATAGATTGAATTTAGTATAATATCAAATCACTGTCATCAACATTCTAGTGGATTTGCTTTATTAAACTATTCAGTCGATTATCACTTTTATAAAAGTGTGTCGATTATTTTATTAAACAAAATATAGTTTTGGTTTAATCCGTGTTCAATCACTAGCATCATTCGTTATCCGAGTAATAGTACGTGTGTTCGAGATCTCGTTAAAATATTATTTTAGATATTGATCTTGGATTGTGGAACAAAAAGGTAAGGAGTTCCACGTTAATCCATTTGATTGTTCAAGTGAAGAAAAAGAAGTTTTGATCTTTGTTTAGCTAAGATTAAGGTACGTTTCCTTTATGTTTTCGTTATTACTTTGTACATGTTAATTATGATCATTGCTTCCGCTGTATATGTGCTTTGATGTTTATGGTTTATTTATTTATTTTAATGTCAAATTATTTAAATCTAACTGTGTAATCACAAGCCGTTTAACATGTAATTGTAATTATCGAAACACATAATAAAAATCAAATCTTGATTTGGATTTACATGTTTTATTAGTCGATTTTTTTAGGGTTTTATTATAGATCTTGAAAAATAATTCGAACTATACAATTAGGGAGGGGGTTCGACCCTCTTTTGTTAAAAATTTAGTTTTGTAACCCTAATTAGAAACTTGTTTATGTGATTATTTGAATAAAGGGTTACGTTCCGGTTTAATCCTTGATTTTTTTCATGCAAAGAAATCATGGATTAGGGTTTGTTTATATTTGTTACATGTTTTTAGATAGATCTAAAATTAGGGAAGACCCTAATTAAATACATTAATGAATCAATTATGTGTTACGTGGTATTTAATTAATTTAAAACTTACGCGGCCAAGTTATTTGACGTCTGTGCACCATTGGGCACAATGAGCTCGAAAACCAATGGGATGTTTATTAATTATATACATAATTATTCACATATAGATTATTAATAGGATTTATCAAAAGGGTTTGCATGTGGCTATATGTTTTAATAGTTAAGATCATATATGTGTTATTTGTGGTTATTTATTTTTGTTAAAAATTACTTGTTCTTATTTGTTTAAATTATTTATGAATTGTAAGCAAAAAGAGGGAGGTTTTTGGAATAAAAATAAATGGACCTAATAACTATGAAACCGTGTTGTAGTAAATTTTTAATTGCCAAGTCTTATGTGCCGATAGTGGTTCACTTCGCATGGTAATTTGCTCTCAGGCGAGACTAGCAATTTAATAATTTACTACATTATTTTGAGTTTTAAAATCATAAATTGTTAATTGATTGATGCGACTGTACATAATGGTCGAAGCGGCGGACCTAGTTTTGACAAACTATTAAGTAGGTATAAGGTTGGTTTCGCATTAAATTGTGGCCTTAAAGAGACTCCTTTCTGTCTCTCCGCTCGCCTGTGCGTCAAAATTAGACTTACCAAGTACACCATTGTAATATACGAAGCATCTTAAGGCAATGTTGTAAGTTTCTCAACGCCATCGATTAAAATATTGTTGATTTAAGCTTATGAATTGGTAATAAAATTTGTTTTGTAAAACTTATGATACAAAGATGAGTGCATACTTCTTTGTACATATTTTGATTATCACATCAAAATAAATACCCTAAAAGTTAAGTCACATGCTATCTAATTATAAGAGACACTTGGAATTAATATCTGGCGTAAGTGAGACCTTGACACAGATATTAATGACAAGGTAAATTACATACTTTTATTGCCAGCAGATCAACTGAGTGTAATAAGAATATGTGAATTTACATGTTTCTAAATTAGACGGCTTAATTAAGTTATAAGTGAGACCTTGAGACTTAAAGCATGAGATGGGAAGAAACATGCTTACATTGCAAAATTGTTTTTTTTGGAAAATGTAATTCCCATAAATTTAGGAGTCGGAAAATTGTTTCGCGATTATTGTACGACAAGTTACCATCTTTTGTACTTTCACTGCTAGCAGATCAACTGATGTGGTGGAACTATGAAAAGTTGGATCCTAGTTTTCAAAAAAATTAAATTGTTATTTAATATTTCCTGGGTAATTTTCTTTTCTCGAAAAATTATTATCGAAAATACTAAAATTGATTTTTGTAAATTCATTTAATGTATTAATGCAACGTTGAAACCGTAAACATGGGGCATTCTTTTAGTGGAAAATTGATCTACACCCGTAGGGGTTTAGGCTGGAGTAACTTTACTAAAAGAACAAACCATGTCTACTTTCTTTGAGAAGAGTGAGACTTAAAACCATATACTTTTTCATGAATGAGAAGGATATAATGGAAAATTAGAATTGTCTAAATTCTAAGAAATAACTCATAACAAAATTTTAATAGTTAAGAAAATTGCACATGTATGAGTTATTAAAATTAGAAGCTAGACAAGTTACCGCAAAATTGGTAAAAGGCAAACTAGCACACTTTTTCTAGTTGTTGTGCTTTGACCACATAAATATACTACATACCATTGTGGGGATGGTAGTCAAATTAAGAAAGAAATTGCATGCCTAGTTATTTCCAAGTTAATTGAATTGATGGATAGTCCATCATTTACAAAGTAGAAATCATTCTTTAGTACCTAAGAAATTGTTACGTTTGGGATTACTCAAAGGTGTAGGAAAGTAAATATCACACTATTTTCTTTTACTGGTTATGAAACACTTATAAATATTGTCAAATCAAGTGGGACCATAGTGTTGTAATGACTGAATAACATAAATTAATGTAATGATCTGTAATTCAGTGGGAGCTACGAGCTTATCATCTTGGTAGTAACCCAAGTTATCTCTAGAATGTCTTGAGATAATTACTTTCCAATTGTAGACACTTGTGGTTTTAAGGAGAGTCATGTACGTTTCCTTACTTGTCAAGGTGATTCTATATCTACTAATATCTATGACACAATCATATTGATCACATAAATAAACGATTGTCGTGTTGGTTATCTGATACATGATGTTGTTCCATGTACAAGTGGGAGAAATCTTAATTGTGTGCAAGCAACAACACAAAGAAATATGATTTAAAGGATTCTCTTGACTGCATGGTAAGAGATTAATGTTCTAATGTGATTTATTCACATCTAATTAATAGAACACTTGGAATTAATATCTAGCGTAAGTGAGACCTTGACATAGATATTAATGACAAGGTAAATTACATACTTTCATTACTAGAAGATCAACTGATGTAATGAAACTGTGTTAAATTTGCAAGTTCTAAATTAGATTCCTATTAGAACAAATGTCAATATGATAAATGAAATTACTTCAAACTAAATATTTATGTATTATTAAAATGACATAAATAAATGAAGTAACCTAATACTACTTCAAATTTGAATGTTTATGTATTCTTGGAATGTCATAAATATATGAAGTAAATAAATTAACTTGAAATACTATTGAAACCAAATTGTGGTGTTCATGATTACTTTAGTTATGTATATTTATATTTTACTGTAAAGATATAAATATAAAGTCTTTTAAATGTTACAAGACTTATAGTAAAGTAAGATGTTAACTTGTTATGTTTTAATTAAGACATATACAAGAAGTCATTGAGTTAATCAAAGATTTATAACGTAAATTGGGATTATAACTGTTTATGTCTTTGTGTTAAGACATGGACATGAAGTGACTTGGTCAAAAGGTACTTAAGTTATATAGCATGCAATTGGCTTGAATAATAGGTGAGCCAAAACGAAATATATTTATCTTACATATTGTAAGATTGTCTTACAATATTAATCCTAATGAAATACATAATGGTTATGGTACGTTCATTGTTTGATTAAAGATAACTATATCTTCCTTTCTTCCAATAATTATCAAGGTTAGGAAATTGAGTATGCATTGTATATACTCAATTATACTCCAACCTAGAAGATTAATAAAATACCATTTATTATGGAATGTGATGAATCACATTAAGTCTTAAAATTGAGGTTCAGAATTTGTTAAAACTATTTTGAGTAGTGTGGAAAACTAGAAGGGAGGGTTGAATAGTTTTACGTCTTTTTAATTTTATTATGAAAACTTTTGTTATTTTTAAAAACTCAAATTCAAGTTTATGTGAAGAATAATACTTGAACAATTTTGTTGATTGTATGATTATCCTTTTAGATTTGTTATAAAAGTTTTACTTTTTGTGAATGGAGTTTTGATTTGATCTATATGTGAAGTCAACTTCTAAGTAATACTAACAATTATATCTATACCTATGTGTATGAAAGTAATAACGATGTAAATAAAGAAACAAGTAAGGGATGGAAAGATCTAACCGAGACACGAGAGATTTATAGTGGTTCGGCTACAGGGAAACCTTCCTTGCCCTACTCCACTCCCCAAGCACCGAGCTCGAGAGTTTTCTTCACAACTTTAATAAGCTCCCTTATGGCGGAGAAAACCTTACACGACTTTGGCTTACACGGGTTTAACGACACAAAGCTAAATGTCGAGTTCTAATCGTAGCTAGAACCAATCTCACAACTTCACAACACAACTTCTTCACGACTTATTCACAACGGCTTCACGACTTAAACTCTAGAACTTCACGACTAGGACTTCACGACTTCGTACGACCGCTTCACAACTTCTATGCTATGGCTTCACGACTTCACGACTAGGACTTCACAACTTCAATACGACCGCTTCACCACTTCTATGCTACGGCTTCACGACTTCAACACTAGGACTTCACGACTAGGACTTCACAACTTCAACACAACCTCTTCACAACTTCGATGCTACGGCTTCACGACTTCAACACTAGGACTTCACGACTAGGACTTCACAACTTCAACACGACCGCTTCACAGCTTCTATGCTACGGCTTCACGACTTCAACACTAGGACTTCACAACTAGGACTTCACAACTTCAACACAACCGCTTCACAGCTTCTATGCTACGGCTTCACGACTTCAATACTAGGACTTCACGGCCTCTACCTTACGGCTTCGCGACTTCTATGCTACGACTTCACAACTTCTTTACGACGCCTTCACTACTTCACAACTTTACAATACTTCTATACAACTTCTTTACACCACAACTATTTATATACACTTTGATCTACTAACAACAACAACTACACAAAGACTTTACACAACAATACAAATGAATGAATTGAACTACAACACTTCTTCACTAGATGATGAAGAGGTATTCTTCTTTTGCACTTGAATGGAGGAAGCTTGGATCACTTGGACACCAATGCTTAAGAAGATATGATCAAAGGATTTTTGAAAGTATTTACAAAGATTAGAGATGAATTAGAACAGAAAGTTGAGTGTGCAAAAAGGTGAGAAAAAATCCAGGGGAAGGCTAGTATTTATAGGGAAAAATCTGGACAGCTGAAGCCTACTGGAGCGGGGGCGGTCCCCTTAAATAGGGGGCGGTCCCCTTAATTTTAAGGGGGCCGCCTTTATGAATTAAGGGGGCCGCCCTTGCTGTACGTTGGCCAGTTTTGTCCTTTTGTGGGGAAGGTTTTTCTGGGACAATTTTGCCATTTTTGGTTGAAAATTTGAATTCATATTTTTATAAAAGATTAAACATATTTATTTAATACCAAAAATGTTTTTGTCATTTTATAAAAAATCTAGAGATTAAGAAAATGTTCCTTTGATCATATTATGCACTAAGCATTAGTTCATTCATACCTTAAGTGATTTAAGTTGTAGAAGTGAATATTTACAACTAAATACTTGTTTATTTAATAAGTTAATGTTTAATGAGTTTACATTTTGTGATGATCAAAACATAGAGGTATGAGTAAGGATTAATAATGTTTTTAGGCATTATTTATGTCAACAATCTCTCCCTTTTTGATGATTACAAAACTTAAACTCATTAAATCAAAAAGTTTATTTTTGAACAAGTATTTAGTGAGTTTACATTCACTTCTCCCCCTTTTTGTAGAATCAAAAAGGTTATGCCGACTATATTCAACTAAGAATTTTGTTGGAAACTAGAACTCCCCCTTGATGTATACTCCCCCTCGTTTGAGGGCACCAAGGAATCGAGATATGAAATGCTTGCAAGAAAAATATTAAAGGCACAAGTATATGTAATAACAATAAGCATGCATATAGAATAAGCACATTTATTAAATTAAGAAGTTGTGTATAAATACACAACCAACTAGATTACATCATAAAGCATGCAAACATACAAAGCAACTAATTATACTACATAATCATCCCAAAAGCACATGATCCCTATAAAGCTTGCAACTAAAAAGGGTGGAAAACATTATTGTTGTGAAAGCACTTCAACTAGTTTGGAGAGAATGAAGGAGATGGTCGTGAAATGGGTGAAGATGTGGAGAGGTGTTTGTTGATGTAGCCATTGATGGTTGAGGTTGAAGGTATGGAAAAAGATGAGGTACCATTTGTAAATGGAAGGTGTTTTTGATGGTGCATTGGGTGTATTTGGGGATGAGCATTTAGTTCTTGGTGATGGAGTGGTGTTCTCTTCTTTAGTGAGATCAATGTGAAGGTGTTTGGGTGATATGATGACCATAATGTGTTTCTTAGAGAACTTGAAAATGGAGGATTTTGGTGATAGCATGATGTCGTGGGTTGGTGTTTGAAGATGAGGATTTATTATTTGAAGGGAATTTATAGTATGAAAGTAAGGTTGGTTTGAGTAAGGTTTTGAGGTTTTAGTGGTAATATTTCAAACTCAGTTGGGTTAATGAGAGAAAGGGTAGCTGAGACTAGAGAGAAAGGGTCATAAGATGCAAAATAAAATAGTGAAAAATTCTGTCCAGATGGTCGGTCCCCTTAATTGTAGGCCAGCCCCCTTAAAATTAAGGGGACCGCCTAGCAAAATTAAGGGGGCCGCCCATCTGGTGTTTTCCCAAGCGACCAAATTTGAAAAGTTTGCAGAAAACGGTCAATTTTTGGGTTGTGTTTGCAGCAAGCTCTATTTGAATCACGTACATTAGGAATGATTTAATAGCAACAATAACATATCAAAAGGAATAGTGTGCACATGTAAACCATTAAGATCATATTATAAGCATGTCATAAGCATATGTATATATATAAAATGAAACAAAAGGATGAGGCAACATATTCATAGCAAACATATATAAGAAAGAGCAAAACATTCATTAATTTGAAATGATTATGTGTCAAGCATAATCGTTGTTACATCATACATTGTGCTTAGAGCACACATTTGTTAGATAATTCTAATTTGCCTAAGAAATCCATTTGACATGCTTGCATGGAGGTTGGAGGGTTTATTTTGGAGGTGGTGAGTTTGAAGTGGACCATGTTGGATCAAGGTTTGGATGTTGCTCAAGAGTGGATGTTGGATGAGATCTTGTGAGAAGATACTCAATCCATGTGAAGTGCTCATTTAGAGCAATGGTTTGTTGTTGGAGGAATATGCAACAAGGACAATTGTTGACATGTTTCTTGATTTGACTCTTGTTGTGTGGTGATGGTGGAAAACTAGATGAAGGTTGGTCAAGCTTGCTTTAAGCAAGATGGAGGGCAAGAAGAGCATTGAGCTCATGAGCTTCCTTGAGTTTGTAAACGAACTTCAAGTGCTCAGATGATGGTAGAGTGTTGTTGTTATGTGGGATAGAAGTTTGTATATGTAACAAAGGTGCAACATGTGGAATGGTAGGAGGTGGTGGTGACACTCTTGGAGGTGGAGACACTTGTGAGCTAGGGTAGTCATGAGTGGGTGATGAAGGTACATTGATGGATTGAGGAAGATGTGGGGTGATGTGAATGAGATTTGGGTCATTGTTTTGGGATTGTTCTTGTTCTTCACATGGGTGTGATAAGGGTGTATTTGTGGAAGTGAGAGTGTGAGACTTAGGCTTAGGTTGATTTTGAGCAACATCACTTGTGGAGTTGGAGTTATGACATGTGTCAAGTTTTCGTCTCCAAACGGGTCTAACCGAGATCTTAGCAACTCTTGAATACTTTGATCTTGGGTTGTTTGAGGATGACATGTTTGAATGGATGATGTGAATGAGCATTTATGATGGTGAGGAGTATTTATAGTGAAAGGATTATGTGATTGAGGAAGGTAAATTTTGGTGGGTGATTTAGGACAAAATGTGTTTGTGAATTTTGGGAAGTTTAGGAGGAAATGGGTTGGAAATTGAAAAAGGAAACAGGAACCTCGACCAACCAGATGGCCGGTCCCCTTAATTGTGGCCGGTCCCCTTAATCATTAAGGGGGCCGCCTAGGGAATTAAGGGGGTCGCCCATCTGCTGATTCCCAGGTTGCCAGAAATGGGTTTTTGGCAGAAATTTTTTAGAAAAGGTTGTGTTTTTGGGTTTAGATTCAAGCAAGTTTAACTTCTTTTTGAGGCAATTTAGAATTTAATAACTCATGTATGCTAAGCACATTCAATTAAGCAATTTTATTTAGCATGCAATCTACTCATTAACCAAGTAACATATATGTATATATGAACAAGAAGGCAATCTATGATTATCAAGCAATTCATAATATTATTATTATGACAATTAATTAGCTAGTTAATTAATAATAATAAGTGCAAGGAAATAGGGAGTTGAGATAGCATGGACTTTTAGACTTGTATCAAGCAAGATCTTAATGAACAACCATTGATTTTTCAGATTCGATTTATTTCACATGTAAATGTCATATATAAGAATAGATGACAAATATAAAATGACTTATGCAAAAAGAAATGTTTTTAGGATTATTCAACAATGTTTGAAAGTAGGTTTTATGTGGTTGTGAAAATCATTTTAACAAGATAGATTTGATTTTATTTCAAAGTGTTTTTATAAGGAAGGAAAATAAGTTGTTACACTTTTTGGCTTTGATAAAAACATGTTCAATAGAGAGGTGACATAAACTTTTGAAAAATCATTTTCCAAAATATGAAGTTTTGCATGTTTAAAAAGAATTGTTGTTAAAAATCTCATGCTTGATTGGTTAAGGCTATTGTCACATGCTATCCCTTTCAACATATTATGCGATTTAAACAATAGTGATGACTAAATTTTATATGTTCGATAGAGAATAGTCTATTAAATGCTTAGGGGGCTAACTTAAGGCTTTCTACTTTATTAACAAGTAATATGGATATAACTAATAGTGTAAAGGCAACACAACCTATTAAACTAAGCATATCCTAAGGCAACAATTAACACTACTATATTTAAGAGATAACTACTTATGAAATTTTAAGAAGAAGACTTATCTCAGGTCCAGCTTTTCAGACTTCTAATCGCCTTATTAGATCAAAGCGGCTCGACCCGAATATGCCTTAATTTTGACTTATTAGATGTATTAGCTTTGATGAGAGTAACGCCTTTTTGTTGAGATATTCACATCTTTATTCCAATAGATGATCCATAAGTCTTCACGCGCGTGTTTTGAATTTGAGTAGGTTAACGCAAGATTAAGCTTCATTCCTTTGTGCGTTCATTACCTAATCAAATAAAACAGCTTGGCACCCAGATTCTCATGGGTCCGAGATGGTTAGTTGGAGACATCCATTGCATTTGTATGCACATGGAGAGGATGTCGCCAAGAAGTACAAGAACTCCTTGATAGTTTGTTTTGATGCACAAACTATAGATTTCTTGACTTATGAAAATTATAATCACAGTAATTAGCCTTATATCTAAATTTCTCTACTAGGTTTTACAATTTTAATTTGTTTGGATTTACTTGTTGATGAGTTATTCGAACTAAATCCTAAACCGGTTTTATCATTGAATGGCTTTTGACAACTTAGTAGGTATTTAAGTGATTTTGAGCTTTCTTCAAATTTAGCTATTATTTTTGCTCTTTCATTTAGTCTTTTAATATCATGCTTATATTCTTGACACATTTTGCATTCTAGATCAATTTCAACATTACTTTCAAGTCTAGACATTTTATCTTCTAAAATTATTTCTTTTTTAAAATTGCTTTCAAAAGTATTTGATGATTCATTTTTAAAAGTGGGTTTTAAATCCATGTTGCAACAATGTTCAAACCCATTTTCTAATTTTGAAAATTCTAAGAGAAATTGATCATAGCAAAAGTGTTTGGTTTCGGATTGTACCTTATTTGGAGTTTTATCTAATTTGGATTCTTCAAATATCGGATAGAAATCTTCTTCTTCGTCTGTTTCACTCCATGATTTTGAAATAAGCTCACTTTGGAGTTGATCCATGTGGTATTTGTTATGAGTATCGTCATTAAAGACATTTGAACTAGTAGTACATGTATCTATTTTATTTAAATGATTTTCTATTAAATTTTCTAGTATAACTAATTCATGTACAAGATTAGATTCCTCATCTTTGGCTTGACATTTTTCTTGATGAAAGTTTAAGAGATTTTTCCAAATGTCATTAGCCGTTTGACAGAAGAATATTCTTTCATATTCAACTCTCGGCAAGGCTTTGTAAATAATAATTTTAGCTTTATTATTTTTGTCATATTTTATTTTGAAAATTCTAAAATCATTTTGACTTTTAAAATCCGTTTTAGTTGGTTTAAAGTCACCAATCGAAATGACATGCCAAAGATCTAGATCAATTGAATTCACATAGTTTTCAAATTTATTTTTCCATTCACGAAAATTATAATTTTCAAATAGTGGTAGTTTTTGCATAGACTCCCCTTCTAAATATTTTTCCGATTCCATAGATCGATACAAGTTTTAAAATACAATATATTTTAAAGATCTTGTTCGACGTGGCTCTGGTACCAATTGTGGAAAACTAGAAGGGGGGGTTGAATAGTTTTACGTCTTTTTAATTTTATTATGAAAACTTTTGTTATTTTTAAAAACTCAGATTCAAGTTTATGTGAAGAATAATACTTGAACAATTTTGTTGATTGTATGTTTATCCTTTTAGATTTGTTATAAAAGTTTTACTTTCTGTGAATGGAGTTTTGATTTGATCTTTATGTGAAGTCAACTTCTAAGTAATACTAATAATTATATCTATATCTATGTGTATGAAAGTAATAAAGATGTAAATAAAGAAATAAGTAAGGGATGGAAAGATCTAACCGAGACACGAGAGATTTATAGTGGTTCGGCTACAAGGACACCTTCCTTGCCCTACTCCACTCCCCGAGCACCGAGAACGAGAGTTTTCTTCACAACTTCAATAAGCTCCCTTATGGCGGAGAAAACCTTACACGACTTTGGCTTACACGGGTTTAACGACACAAAGCTAAATGTCGAGTTCTAATCGTAGCTAGAACCAATCTCACAACTTCACAACACAACTTCTTCACGACTTATTCACAACGACTTCATGACTTAAACTCTAGAACTTCACGACTAGGACTTCACGACTTCGTACGACCGCTTCACAACTTCTATGCTACGGCTTCACGACTTCAACACTAGGACTTCACGACTAGGACTTCACAACTTCAATACGACCGCTTCACCACTTCTATGCTACGGCTTCACGACTTCAACACTAGGACTTCACGACTAGGACTTCACAACTTCAACACAACCTCTTCACAACTTCGATGCTACGGCTTCACGACTTCAACACTAGGACTTCACGATTAGGACTTCACAACTTCAACACAACCGCTTCACAACTTCTATGCTACGGCTTCACGACTTCAACACTAGGACTTCACAACTAGGACTTCACAACTTCAACACAACCGCTTCACAACTTCTATGCTACGGCTTCACGACTTCAATACTAGGACTTCACGGCCTCTACCTTACGGCTTCGCGACTTCTATGCTACGACTTCACAACTTCTTTACGACGCCTTCACTACTTCACAACTTTACAATACTTCTATACAACTTCTTTACACCACAACTATTTATATACACTTTGATCTACTAACAACAACAACTACACAAAGACTTTACACAACTATACAAATGAATGAATTGAACTACAACACTTCTTCACTAGATGATGAAGAGGTATTCTTCTTTTGCACTTGAATGGAGGAAGCTTGGATCACTTGGACACCAATGCTTAAGAAGATATGATCAAAGGATTTTTGAAAGTATTTAAAAAGATTAGAGATGAATTAGAACAGAAAGTTGAGTGTGCAAAAAGGTGAGAAAAAATTCAGGGGAAGGCTTGTATATATAAGGGAAAATCTGTACAGCTGGAGCCTACTGGAGCAGGGGCGGTCCCCTTAATTTTAAGGGGGCCGCCTTTATGAATTAAGGGGGCCGCCCTTGCTGTACGTTGGCCAGTTTTGTTCTTTTGTGGGGAAGGTTTTTCTGGGACAATTTTGCCATTTTTGGTTGAAAATTTGAATTCATATTTTTATAAAAGATTAAACTTATTTATTTAATACCAAAAATGTTTTTCAAAAATATATAAAATGTTTTTGACATTTTATAAAAAATCTAGAGATTAAGAAAATGTTCCTTTGATCATATTATGCACTAAGCATTAGTTCATTCATACCTTAAGTGATTTAAGTTGTAGAAGTGAATATTTACAACTAAATACTTGTTTATTTAATAAGTTTATGTTTAATGTGTTTACATTTTGTGATGATCAAAACATAGAGGTATGAGTAAGGATTAATAATATTTTTAGGCATTATTTATGTCAACAAGTAGGTTATTAACAAACTTCATGTAAGGAACTGTCAATGTGTATTTGTAATGTCCCAAAAGAGAACAATTTTGTGTTGCTCTACTTGCTAAGTATTTATAGATAGTCTATAAATTCCAAAAGGCAAGTGGGAGTTTTATTTTGAAAAGATAAAATTATAAGATACATGATCTTTTAGAACACACTGTCAAATGTCATGCTGAGGATTAACATGTAAATGTTAAATCTCAAGATGAAGGAATTCTCATTCATAGATCCACAAGGATATCTCAAATATTTGTATAATATGTTGAGAATTATGAGTTACAGGATTATGGTAAACCTGTTGAAGAAGTGCAAATATTGAATTGGCAAGTTACTCATACTATGAATGATTAGATGCAGTCCATAAAGATAATTAGTTTTGGAAACTTAATTAATCTTGAACTCTATAGTTACACTATAGAATAATGATGAGTTTCTCAAAAGGAATAAAAATCCTAGAGATTTAAATTCCTATGTAGAAATCACATGGACAAAATTTTGTAGACATAATTTAATGTGTGAAAGGATTATCAAACACACTTAAGCAATTAATTGTGATTGAAATTCTTTCTAGCACTACTAGAAAAAGGGCTTTCCTTGACTCCAGATGCGAGTCAAGAAGAGACCTTATGACGCGCACATTGGAGTCAAGGAAAGACCCGTCATAAATATTCATGACTCGCATTTGTGCGTCATCCCTCTATGACTCGCACTTATGACCCACGTTGCGTGTCATTACCCTTAAAATCATTTTGACTAACTTTTATGACACACTTTTCTGACATATGTTTTTGCGAGTCATTACCTTAAAATCATTTTTTTTTATTTTTTCTGTTTTTTAATTAAAACCTGATTATATAAATAATTACTGACAATAAACCTGATAATTGTACAAAAATTAACGCATTTCATATATAATCAAATTACCAATTCATTACATAACAATTCATTAGTTAATGTTACTACAATACGATTTCTACCTAAAAATGAAATTCGACACATAATTAAATTGGCCATTCTTCTCGAATATCATCGAAATCCGCATCCGTGTACTCATTGCTATCACCACCAATCTAGTCAAATAAAACAACATTTTAGAAACAGTTGTATATGATATGCAACTACAGTTGATTAACAACAAATGGTCTGCACAGGGCGTATATGGGCTTATTTGCAGATCAGTTATAAGCAGATTAATAAGGTGAAACTCAAATACCAGATTATGCACCAAAAGACCCCTACCTAACCTACCTAGATTCCAAAAATTAGGACCTAAAGCAAATACGATAAGCCAATTTTGATCCTAGATCAGCAGTGCAGATAACTAATTGCTGCAAATCAATCTGTGGTAGCAGATTAGGAATTTGGCGCAAAATTTGAGCAAGACTACTCCACAGCAGACCAACTCATAGGAACTCACTTAAGCACCATTATTGAACTAACTAGCAAAGCCAAAATGAACTCAAATTAAGCTCAGCTTATTGCTAAGCTTATTAGGGCAGATAAGAGCTCAAAACTAAAATATCTAAATGCAGACTTTAAATAACCATCAAACTGCCCTATCTTCTGATGAGAACAACTAAAATACCTTTGAATCAGTTCAATCAAACTCAGAAACTTGGCACATGAACAGTGCTTTTCAGATTATACCCAAACTAACCTATAAGCTGTCTTAAACCAAACACCCTTACACTAATCTGTATTGCAATTTTACCCTATACTAAGCTGATTAAAACTAAAAACCACTCTACACTAGTATTACTTAGACTATTAATAAGCTAGGAGATGCAAATAAGCCATAACAAATAACTAACCTTAGAATTAACCCAGTTAAGTTTAGTCCGAATCAGAACCCGAGGCCATCTTTTATTACCAAAAAGCAACCTGCATGTTTAAAATAAACAAAATAAACAGTTATTTTCATACCAAAAACTTTAAATAATAAATAATGCTTGACAGACTTTAACAAATATACAGTTACTAAAATAAACATTTATTTCATACCAAAAACTAATGATCTAAAACGAATATGCACTTAATGACTTATGAGGGTTTATACCATCCGCGGACAAGGTTAATCTCAGATTCCTATCTTCCTTTCCAAATTCTTTCCAGTACTTGTCGTCAACAAGCTTCCAAGATGGGGAATCACAAGGATGTCTTAGCTTGCCATCACTGACCCGACCTTGCGCGTGCCAAGTTAGGTCATGTGCGGTTTCTGGTGACAAGAACATTCTTCTAAATCTAGGAATGGGCGGGAAATACCAAACAACTTTTCTCGGCACCTTCTTGCTATTCTCCTTCCACCTAGAAGTGCCACAAGTTGGACATTGAGAAGCATCCTTGTGCTCATCCCAGAACAAGACACAATCATTCTCACAAGCATGATACTTAATGTATTCTATGCTTATTCCTTTTAGCAACTTCTTGGCCTCGTATATCGACTTAGGGATTGTATTATTTGAAGGCAAAACATCATTTAGCTCGCCCAATAAAGCATCAAAGCTTGTATCAGACCAGCCAAATTGACCCTTCAAATGTTGGAATTTCAGCAATCCATTTAGTGCATTATACTTAGACCCTTCATACAGTGGCTTGTCGCATTCTTCGAGAAGTGACTTCAATAAATTAGGTTCATTCTCTGCATATGTGAAGGCGTCATGTAGCATCTCCTTTGTGTAATCGAACTCGGGAGGTCTATACTCATTAGGGCATTGAGCTTCATCCTTAGATGAATTTTCTCCGTGGAAGGTCCAATCAATATAATTCTCATCGAAACCGTGTTTAAACACGTGATAACGCACGTTTTTGATGGAAGTGTGACACAAATTGATACAATTTACACAAGGACACGGAACGGCATTGGAATTTGGGTTATTGCATTGTGCAAACTCTAAAAAGGCATCCACGCCTTCCTCGTATGCGATTGATAATCTATCAGACAAAATCCAAGATTTATCCATTACCTAAAAACTCTAAAACAGAAAACATCTCGTGTAAGTGTCGAGTCTGATAGATGTTATTCACAAATTGATACAATTTACACAAGGTTTTATTAAACTAAAACAGAAAAAGATAACTACCTAGTAAACTATACATGTTAAACAAGAACACTAGCTTACAAATCATTTACAGTTAAAGTTTACTCTATTAAACTATACATGTTATTCACAAACACCAAAAAATATTATCTTACATCATAGTAACATTTTCACAAACACCTGATACAAATAATGATACAAAAACAGATACAAAAACTGATACAAAAAATAATGATACAAAAACTGATACAAAAACCTAGTTACATTTTCACAAACACCTAGTGTGCTACATTAAAAATCAATAAATTGATTTTATAACCTAAATAAAACTCTACAACTACATTAATTTATCAGGTTTAGAGAGTTTTGAGATGGGAAATTAGGGCAAATTACGGCATACCTTTCAAAATTAGGGCAAATTGGCCATGAGTTTGCTTTAACGAGTGCACGAGCAGAAGCGGAGACAGAGTTGTCCCCCGATCTGAGATATTAGCGAGATTAGCTACACGCCACTTAACCTAAAGAAAGGTCGACCTGAGAAAGCCTGATGTCGAGTGTTTTGAGATGGGAAATTAGGGCAAACTGATGTCGAGTGTTTTGAGAGGGGGCGGGAGTGTTTTGAGAGTTTTGAGAAATATTAGAGGGGTTTGAGAAGGGTTTGAGGGGGCGGGAGTGTTTTGAGTGTTTTGAGAAATTTTAGAGGGGTTTGAGTGTGTTAAGAGCGGGAAAGTGTTTTTGGCCAAAAAAAAAAAACGAAGGAGATGACCCCTATTTATGACGAAGCAAAACGAGCGTCATCTTTCAGGCTAAATTTTAACTGATTATGACCCTATGTTATGACGCTTCTGAAAACGAGTCATCCCAAATACAAAATTTACTCTTTATGACTCTTATTTTATGACTCTGCTATTTGCGCGTCATCTTTTAGTGTGCGTCATAAAATGCGAGTCAAGGAAAGCCCTTTTTCTAGTAGTGTAGGCACATTAAATTTATAAAGATTATGATTGTCATTCTTAGTTTCATTTATATGAAATTAACAATGGAATATCAACACTCTTTCTTGAATAATTACTTGTGCGAGGACGATAAGTAATTGAAAAGAGTATTTGAATTCAAATAATCTTTGGAAGTATACAAAGTGCAAATAATTTGTGAATGGATTAGTGCATGCATCTGGGATATACTTATGTTTAATTATTAAATCCTAGTTTTGATTTATAATTAAAATAAGATAATCTCTTAATATTCCTAAAAGCTAGTGGGAGTGTTAAATTTATTTTCTTATTTCATATATGTTGTATAACATATAGGAAGTAACGTTCCATTAACATTAAATGTTAATTCTTAGTTTGGAATGAAACTTCATTATGGAAATTTAGAAAATAAACATACAACCTTGAAATATATGTTTATTATGATAAACATAAGCGGTAAAAGTATTGATTCTAATAAACATGATTATACTATTAGAAAGTCTAGATAGATACATATCCTTGAAAGATATGACATGAATAAATCTAAGTTTGATGCAAGGATTTTTCATGTACATCATGTTGTTTGGTGTATCATGCTTGATGAAAGATGATTTGATAGCATTAATATCTAATTGAAAGTTATTCGATAACTAATTGTAATGGATATGGTTGAATTTAGAATTAACATCCTCATCCTGGAAAGGCTCCTGAATTCTAAATATGAACCATATGGCAAATTGTTGCGTAGTTGTTATTGCCGATAAATCTTGTAAGATTTAAAGGTATCAAATATTACACAATGGATATTAAAGTTTACGGGATTTTAAAGAGCACATTTTTGTTTGCATACAATGATGCTGATAAGATTGAGATGACACTCAATACTAGTCATGGTAAGATTATCATCCTAGTTAATGGCCATGTGTACTAGTTATGCTTAACTGTAAGCATAGTTTCATTTTTAACATTAAAGAATTAGAATACTTTAAACTATAAAAGGTTTGATAGTTTGCTTGTCGTAAATTCGTGGTTGAGGATGTCACGTATTTTATGAAATATTATGTGGCATTATCAATGCACACATACAAGAACTTCATTAATTGAATTCTTGAAATAAGTATTCTCAAAATTCCCATAGATCAAAATTAGTTGATTTATGCCTTGTCAACTAGTATGTTTGACATGACTTGAGGCAGAATTCATTAATTAGAATTTTCATGCATTGATCTATTTTAGTGTTTGGATAATGGGATGTCTTTGACAGTTATTATTTTAATGAAATAAAATAATGGTTATGTTTATTTATCATTTTCTTAATAATATATCCTATATTTGCATGTTTATATCCTTGAATATATTTATATATTCTAAACTGTCCATTGCCAGTTAATGATATGGGAATATCATTAAATAAAGGTAAATCTGAGTATTGGTATAATATACTTGAAAGTATATTGATGCGTTGTCATACCAATTTCACATGATATTCAAATTGTTTGAATATAGGACTAAATCCCGCCACATACGTTTACTTTATGGATCTTGTCATCGAGTAAGTCTTATGTAAATAGTTATCCTCATACTTGAGATACTAGATAACTGTCATGCATGTAGTGCATTTTTGTGATTCAATTTAACGCTATACGTAACTGGTAGTTATACGGATTGTTTTCAGAAGCGTTGCGAAGTGCATGAGTTATGCTTGTAGTCAAGATAGAATTTGTTCCTTCAAATTGTTTGAAGTTTAATACTGCTGGGCCCCTCGTAGGATTGGTAAGATGTATGTGTGGCCACACCCAAGATCTCCACTGAATAGTTAAGAAGATTTGGTAATCGTACTTAATCATAAACAACGAGAAACAAAATTATTAATAAAGAATGACTTAGATCCATATCTTTGTTAATGTGGTATTAGAAACAAAAGGATGCCTATGATGATTTATCATCGAATGGTTTTTTCCAGGAGAACCACAACCCGAGTTGTTCTGGGGGCATTGGCGTGTTGCTAGAGGCTAACCAATGTCATTACACTTTTAATAGATTTCCAAGTGGGAGCTATTAGAGTTTTATTGGAAAAATATTATCGTATATGACTAGATTCGAACTTGGGAGCGAGGAATTGCACACTTGACGTATGAATGACTATCGTAAATAATTAATATATATAATAGTTATGTATTTTAATTATTTGGACACGAGATGATAACTAACGGACGTTAAGTAATTAACGAAATTGACTAAACGACCGTTAGTAGATAAAGAAAGGACCATTAGTGAAATTTGAAGATCAAAAAGGATCTAGAACCCCATCATTGGGCTTGGCCGGTTTTCCAAAGGGTATTCCATACCCTAATCGCTTCTTGTTCTCCAAGTATACAACTCACTATATAAACACAATACATTGTTACTTGAGTGGCTTGAATTTTTGTGAAAAACTCACTGTCACCAAACTTTGTTGTCCTTTACTTTGTCTACTATAGATTGAATTTAGTATAATATCAAATCACTGTCATCAACATTCTAGTGGATTTGCTTTATTAAACTATTCAGTCGATTATCACTTTTATAAAAGTGTGTCGATTATTTTATTAAACAAAATATAGTTTTGGTTTAATCCGTGTTCAATCACTAGCATCATTCGTTATCCGAGTAATAGTACGTGTGTTCGAGATCTCGTTAAAATATTATTTTAGATATTGATCTTGGATTGTTGAACAAAAAGGTAAGGAGTTTCACGTTAATCCATTTGATTGTTCAAGTGAAGAAAAAGAAGTTTTGATCTTTGTTTAGCTAAGATTAAGGTACGTTTCCTTTATGTTTTCGTTATTACTTTGTACATGTTAATTATGATCATTGCTTCCGCTGTATATGTGCTTTGATGTTTATGGTTTATTTATTTATTTTAATGTCAAATTATTTAAATCTAACATTATTCACTTTGATTTTGGTTATTGATTGGATCTCGGCTGTAATTAGGACTTGATTAAAGATTCAAATCTAATTTGTATATGGAAACTTTTAATTTGTAAAAGGATATATTCAGAAAAAATATAATAACAATTTGGTCTTGTTTCTTTGATTTTGTTAGATCTCTTTGATTTTGTAAAAAAAATAGGACTCGCACATTCGCACATTTAAAAGAGGGTATTTTAGTCTGTGCGAATGTGCGAATGTGCAAATGTGCGAATGTGAAATTGGTATTTATTTATGTTCATTTTTTCTGGGTTTTTATTTTGGAATGAAGATAGAGTTTGTGATGGTGATAAGGAGATGTCCGAAATAAATGATGATGGTAAAAAAAATATGACTCGCACATTCGCACATTTAAAAGAGGGTATTTTAGTCATGTGTGAATGTGCGAATGTGTAAATGTGCGAATGTACGAATGTGCGAATGTGTGAATGTGCGAATGTACGAATGTGCGAATGTGAAATTGGTATTTATTTATTTTTAAGAGAAGGGTATATTTGTCATTTAAACAGAAATTCAAAGTCAAAGTCTCACCTACCCCACCTACCCACTGTACTTTAATATTAAATAAGTTGACACGTGTCGCACATTCGCAGATGACCTTTTTGAGAAAAGGCATTATTTGCCTACTATTTTTTGAAAAAAGTTTTTTTAAACTAGTAATTAGCCCTTAACTAAAAGTGATAACATCCTTGACAAACATGTCTCAACCGATTTACCCGGGATAGAATTTCTAATTAGTGACCAATTGGAGCCTTGTTTCTCGAAGAGATTGAGCAACATCTCGTCCTCTTCAGGACTCCATCTTCCAGCTGTCTGATCCATGTTAAATAATTGAAGAAAAAAGAAGAAGAAGAGAATCGAACCAGACGATGACAAAAAGTTGACTATAAATCAAAGCTCTGCAACACTTAACGAAAGAAGAAGATGGATATATAGTTTTAAACTTTTAATCACGTACCGTGTGTTGACTTTGAGTTGACAATGAGCCATGCAGGAAGATTGGTGAACCACAGATCGAGTAATAAATGTTAAATACCGTGTGTTAGACTTTGAGTTGACAATGAGCCATGCAGGAAGATTGGTGAACCACAGATCGAGTAATAAATGTTAAATACCGTGTGTTAGACTTTGAGTTGACAATGAGCCATGCAGGAAGATTGGTGAACCACAGATCGAGTAATAAATGTTAAATACCGTGTGTTAGACTTTGAGTTGACAATGAGCCATGCAGGAAGATTCGTGAACCACAGAGTAATAAATGTTAAATAGGCAAAATTCTCGCTTTGTCAACCAAATCAAATGAAAAATCTCGCTTTTTATTTTCGTGCGGCTGGCTGCCTGACTGGCTGGTGGAAACACAGAAAACAAAGACACGCTGTTCTTTGTTTACTAGTACTACATGACTTTGTGCAGCTAGCGAGTGTAAATTACTATATTATGTCCCAATTATTCAAATCATCATTACGCCTCGTCGTACTTGCTAAGAAACTTCGCTAATTTTCTCTTTCTTTTTGGCGAAATAGGCTGGAGCCAGAGCTAATTAAGTTAGAGCTGAATCTTATATTATAAGCAGAAATTTGAAAATTATATTTTTATAAAACTGTTTGGTGAATTAATTAGAGTTGAATCTTATTAGTATAAAATCGCATAAAGATACATCAAATTAAATTTAGATATATTTCAAGCTTTTGCGTGTTGATCATTATATTTTAAAAGCTATTTACGTAATTTGACTAACTTATTTTTTGAACGGCGGATTTTATTTCGACAACTAGCAAGGAGCTAGAAAATTACAAAGAAATAAGATAAGGGTTTTTACACCAATCAATCCAACTAAATGAAGCTTTACATCTAGAACAACACCAATAAAACAAACGAGAAACCACGTCTTAAAAAATAACCGCCTTTGATGGAATCTTCAAACCAAAAATGATCTTACTACAAAAAGACCATATATGCCACCACATGATATAGCAAACACCTTTGAGAAGCTTTTTATACTTGTCGGAGAGCCTAATATCCAAAATCCAATCTAACCACTCTTCACACATAGAAACTTTCGTATACCTCACATCCCACCAACAAGTAATCTTACGAAAAATTTATCTAGCCATATGACAAGTAAAAAAGATATGTCTAGTCGATTCTACCGCATTCTCACACAACGGGCAAAGAATAGAATCAATAGCCATACCTCTACGAGAAACGATATGTCTAGTTGATTCTGTGTATGTGACAACTGCTAATTTTCCCAATTTAATAATAATAATTATTTATCAGAAAATGTGTGTTATTTATTTTCTGGCTTTTAAAAATGAGAAGTTATCTCATAATGACTTGTTATTACTCTACGATAACTTAAAAACGTTAGTACGTGATTTAATATATTGGAACGAGCTCACACGCGGACCAAAAAAATCTTCTATACTCATAAATAATCAAACGGACCCTTGTTACTATTCTGGCCCAACATTTGAGCCTGTTACTATTCATAGTCCAACCCAATCTTTTTCTCATTTATTTCATTCGGAATGGAACACAAAAGCTTTGCCTCATTTTATTTTAATTTCGACACGTAACTCATATAACTCTTTGCACATCTCGATTCTTTACACATCAAAGAATCAAGAGTGATTAACCTCAGCTTATGATTCGATTGTTTGATCACAGAACTAGACACAAAGTAAACTGCAGTCAAGACATACAAGTTCATTTATTAATTTCACATTTCAACCCAATTCGATCAAACTCTTTCTTACCTAGCTCATTTAAGTTTCCTTGATCGAATGTAAGCTTATAACATTGTTTCCACACCTTGTTACACGTTTGGTCACGTTAAAAACATTTTTGGACATTTAAACAAGTCGTACGCTACACAAATATACACATAACCCGTTCCATAACCAAACCTACATAAACCCTTCCCCTTGGACATCATTAAACTTGAGTATAGCCTATCGTATCTCTAAGAAGATCTCTAATCTCTGCTAGGGGAATATATTCCCACAACTTGTCATTTTAAATCATAAAAACTATATACACATGCATATACATATCGTTATACATAAACATACTTACTCACTCACTCTTAAACACTTTAAAACCCTTTCAACCCTAGTCTCACTCATTTCCGAGACCTCATAAGAACAGGAAGTGTCTTTGAACCATTTTGAAGCCAATCCCAAGTCGAAAACTTATTTCTTGAAGCCTTGGTGACCATTTCTACGATCCATACGTGTTCTTGATCCTTTAAACGCCTAACATCCCACCAATTTGGTGTAGTAAGCTTCCTTAAACCCTTTTCAACTTATTTTCAATTCATTTGTATCAAATTTATCCTTTCATGCATTGTTTATCTTTCATTCGATCATATACATACTTCATATGTATTTTACCGAGTTCTTTTATTTATTTTCCCTCGTATTTATGACCTCCTAATCATGGATGGCTAGATAAATCGAAATACATATCTATTCTACACTTACATTTACGTTTATATACATTTCGAGCATCATTTTACACTTTATTTGCATCGCATAACATATATACATATGCCACTTTATTTTGTACCATGTATAAGTAGACTTAGAAACGACTTTGTATAATCAAATTCTCACATACAACATAGTATTTTTATTTCACAAACTAATTCTCCATAAGCTCGTTTATTAATTTGATTCTTTAAGATTCCTTTAATAAGCTCGTATAAACCCTCTTATAATCCTAAACCAAACGCTACTCGAATCGTTTTCTATATACATATAGTTATCGATTGGGCCTTAACCGAGAAATAAGCCCAATAAGCCCTTGGCGAATAAGCAGTTTGAATGTGATTTTGTGATGATAAAATAAGCCCAACACCCTCTTAAACCCAACAATTCGCAAAACGTTATTGGGCTTTAGTATGGCTCTTTAAAAGCCCGATAACCGAAAAATAAGCTCTTTTCTGTAATAAGCTATTCAATAAGACTTAAATAAGCTTTATAGACTTAGTAAAACTTTCGGAGAACTTTTCCTAAAATTTTTGTGGACTTTGGACTAAACTTGCAAAGTATTTCAACTTTAGGGACTAAAGCTGCCAAGTTTGTAAAATTACATCCAAAACTGTCATTTCAGTGAATTAAGGCTGGAAATTGTTAAAAACTATAAACTTAAGGCTTAGAATGTAATACTTAACCTTTATTGGCCCAAAGATGTAATATGTTACTAACGAAGGACTAACGCTGCAAAACCTACACCATTAGGGTTGAAAGTGCAAATTTTGTAAAAGACCAAGTACTGAATAGTAACAATTATTTACATTCATTTCCATTTCATGTTTTATGCATTTTCGTTTAAACTTATACATTTTTGTCATTCGTTTTAATATAATTAACTTCGTTACGTTTATATTTATAACGAACTTTTAACGATTTACTTAACGTGTTAATTCGACGACTTTCGAGGAAACGATAATTGTGGAATCAAAAACATAAAAACAAGATAATATTATGTAAAATATTATTTTTGAACTTTAAGCATTTTAAGCATATCAAACTCACACATCAAAAACCAAACCGTTGTCCGTTAAACATTATCACGCTCATTATTCGTACTGAGCCAAAACTATCAAAAACTCAGACTTTATTACCATTCAGGTCGTGTGATGGAGCCGTTCCTATAACTTACTTGATTTTACATTTCACCTTGCCAGTTATACTTAAGGTGAGTCATAGCCCCACTATTACTTTTAATGTTTGTCTAAACTACTTGGGGTAAGAAACATTGCTTTCTTTTATGGATCATTGAAACAATACTTTTGTTTGATAAAACTAGTACCTGCTGGCCTAAGTACTGTATCTTATGCACTTTTCACATGCTTATTACTACATGTACTCTTCCCATGTTATTGTATGCACTCTTCACAAGGTTTAGTACTACATGGACTCTACCCATGTTATTATATGCTCTCTACGCATGTAAAATGTCGTAACTTCATAAACATGAAACTTATCGTAGCGTAACAGTCTTTCATATAACATCTCACACTTAGAAATTTTAACTCATGAACTTATGATCCAACTTTACAGTTTTATATAAACCTATGAACTTACCAACCTTTGTGTTGACACTTTTTAGCATATTTTTCTCAGGTGTTTAATTTTTGATATCTGATGATGCAAGACAGTGCGTGGCAGGAGCATAGGCACACTTTTGGAGTGTACACATAACACTCATGACCAGGTTTTTGTACTATAGGACAACCAATAATAATAATGGGCCTTGTTTTCCGCATTTCAAATATGTAAAACTGATGTTTTATTTAATAAAACTTTAAATACGAATTTGATAAATTCATTCTCTATTACTTATGTTATGATCTAGTTAAGTATCACTCCAGATGTTAATTCCGCTACGATCTGATTTTGGAGGTGTTACAATATACCTCTACGTAATTTGACTAACTACAAGCCCGCAAAAGCCTGCTCTAGTTGGTTTGGGCTTATGAAGGCTTATGACTTATATTTATTTTATAAGTTTGGAACTCTATAAGCCTCAATAAATCTTACACCAAACACAAAAATAATAGTTTTTTTGTTATTTTTCGTGCCATGTGATTGAGCATTTTTATTGAATACAATATGAGTCACCGTTTTGTAGCATAGGCTATGTTTGGCACATGGCTTCTCAAGGCTTATAGGGGTTAGCTTTTAAAATAAGATTGCTTATAAAATAAGTTTTGTTTGTGACACAGTCTTATATAAGTTTTTGTATGACAGAAGCCTCTATATATCCAATCTCATAGAAAAGGGCTTATGGGGCTTATAACTAGTCAAATTATTTAAATACCCTTCAAAATATAATGAGTTATCACGCAAAAGATAAAAATATATGTTAAATAATTTGATTTATTTTTATGAAAATTTACAGTGATATGATTCAGCTCCAACTAATTGCCGAATAGCTTTATAAAAATATAAACTTTAACTTTCGGCTTATAATACAAGCTTCCGCCCCAGCCTTCCGCCCCAGCCTCAGCCTCAGCCTTAGCCTTAGCCTTAGCTTCAGCTCAAACCCCAACCCATTGTGACAAACATAAATACATCCTATATATAAAAAGGTTGTTATTTCAGTTTCATAACTTTATGTTACAGCTGGGCTAAACCTCACATCTTTTTATTTTTTTCAGCCTTAAAAACAAAAGGGGTAATTGTGAAAAGAAAATTACTTACTAAATCTATATCATCTTCCGCATCGTGTACTTGCAAAAAGAGCACACACAAACACATAATAATCATATTATTTCCTTTATTTTCTTTAAAAAGAATCGTATAGCATGCACTATGGTGAGGGTGCCATTAGCCATCTTTGTTGTGTCGCGAACATGACCAATTTCGAAATTTAGTGTTTTTTATCCTTTTTTTGACCGTTTTCGTTGATAAACATGTCTAAACGTGTGCATAATGATATTGATGCACGACAAGATCAAAGGTGTATTTAGTTTGTTAGGAGTATTAGTCTACGACTTACCTAGCAGTCATAATTTCTAAATATAAAATGCATGCATTACACCTAGATAAAGACATCGTAACAAGTAACAACTAAAAATAGTCAATAGTGGTGTGCACGCGGTGCTGGCCCAATTACAAACCCACCTATAAGCGTAATTCATAATGGGCTAAAGAATATATTTAGGCCCAACAGTTACTTGAGATTTACCTTCAAACAATTGCATATCAAAATCTGTATTTCGTAAAACCAGGGCCGGCTCAAGCTTTTTTGGGGCCTTAAGCGAGATCAATTTTGGTGGCCTAATTCATTAGCATATAAACTAAAGTGAAAAACAAAAAAAACAAAAAATAATAAAAAAAAAATAAAAAATAAAAAAAAATAGTAGCTCATAATGGTGTACCTGCTGCTATGCTAAAAAGGTAACTGAGTTCATTTTATCCAAAATTATGTTTTCCTCATGTATAAAAACTCCATAGGTTATCATTATACTACTGAAAAAGCAAAACAAAATTCGAGTTGTAAGAAAGTGTTAACTTGACATATGCACATTGTAATGATCAAAAACACTATTTAGGAGGTCGGGAGAACTCAAAATAAAGATTAAACATGGTATTATTAGATTAATGAATGGCGGAGGTGTGTGTGTTTTCTTGAGAGAGAATGTAAAGAAACCACACACACCTCCAAGTTACAAATGAGAATCCCACCCTCCTAGTTGTGACTAGGAGGGGTATTTATACTAGTAGACAAGCCTAACTTTACTCTAATGGCAAAACTAGACCTTGTACTTAAATACTATGCAATTCCCGAGTATAACATAATTTTAAAGGATAACAATCTCTCCCCAAAGTGATGTTATACGGGAATTGCTTACAACGTTCCCTAAAAGTAAAATTAAATAAAAAACATAAGCGCAGCAGCTCTGAGAACGATCTTCAAACTTTATTACATCGTTCAGCTTGCAGAATCTTCTCAGCTGTCATTTCTTTTACTTGCAGAAGAACAATGTGAGCAAATCTAATTAGGGTAAGGATATTGGTGATTAAATCTAGCTTTTCACTCTCCCCTAATTAGTGCTCTCCCCCAAACTAACAACCTTTCTGATGAATGCCCTGAATCTGAAGAAGTCTTTTGATAATCAAATGCATTCCGTCTAGAGGTGGCAAAACGGGCGGGCCGGGCAGGAACGGGCTACGGTTCAAACGGGCTACGGGCTAAATGGGCACGGGCTAAACGGGCGCGGGCTAAACGGGCGCGGGCCAAACGGGCACATGTTATACAAATCGCTTTAGAAAAGACCCAAAACGACGAAATAAATTCCTCAAACGTAACACCTTATCTATATTTAAAAAATTAAATATATTATATCTATAAGTTTTTCTTTAAAAACAATTGTAATGTTCTCGAATTGAGAGAAAATATATGCCCGTTTGTGCCAATTTAACTTTTAAATGGGCAATATATGCCCATTTCAAAAAAGGAGGGGACCAAATGTGCCCAAATCTTTTAAAATTTTGCCCAATTAGCCCATTTTTTTTTAGTTTGGGCACAAATTGCCACCTCTAATTCCGTCTTTAGTCTTCTAACACGCAGCGAATACCATCTTTAATCTTTTAACACGCAACGGAAAATGTAGAACAGACTGTAGACTTGACCTTCTTCAAGATTGTTCATTTGGGGGAACATAGTATCAACATCTTCATCTCACCAAATGCATCCCAGTTATCTTTCATATGAGAAATCAGCCCGTAACGTACACATGAAATGATAATCTCCCCCGAAGTTGAAACTGTAGCACCAGAATCAATTAAGATCCAGAAATGCACTTTTCTTTCTCCAGAAACCGTAGCACCAGAATCAATTAAGATCCGGAAATGCACTTTTCTTTCTCCATGATAGTTCCATCATCATGAGATTTTATACATTTCTCTCCCCTGCTGGTTATGATTTATCGAAATCAGCATAATGGTGTGTATGTGGAGTATTAACTGGAAGCATCTTTATCATTAACCATATAGCCTGTGAGAAGATCTAGATAGACCCAATCTACTAATAGTACCATTTAAAATGTCTAATTCTTTATCAACCACCTGTATCAAAAACAACGGCTTTTTGTAGTGACTACTGATGGAGAAAACCCACTATGACGAACTTGAGACTGAAGTAAAATAACCCAAACTTGTGACTTAAACTTGCACTATTGTCAGACTAAGAACCTATACTGAGCACTACAACGTAACTCCTTGAAGCATAGGTCGTTTCATATACCCATCCAACCATCCTTAACTGTATATGAACTCATCTTGGATTATCCACAGCTTGTTGTGACACTTGAGCACTACAACATAACTCCTTTAAAGTGATATCTATACTATGTGAGCACAACAACGTAACTCCTTACATCAGGTATAACTAGACAACTCAAGTCTTAATCAATGTATGCTCTGTGAGCAACCTCAACTCGAACAAGGATCTCGAAGAATCATGCATCCAAGCAACCACGATATATTCAAGATACTAAGTTCACATACCTGTGATATTCCACTTCAACTTCAAATAAGTAATAATGAATCATCGTTGTAGTCACAGTTGATAACATTCAAACTTTAGCCATTGTCATTTGATTGCGAATCTTGATCAGGATCTTTTAAGCTATACGTGGTAGTTTTGAGGATGTAGGCCAATAATAATTTTTGTGATTTTGGTGTGGTGAGTTTGAAATATGCCATAAAATACAATTCTAAAGATACTAGAAAATTTTGAGTTTTCGAAATTTTTATGCCAAATTTCACCGAAAAATTCGAATTTTGACCTAAAAATTTGAATTTTGGGCCAAAATTTTCATCATTGTACCAGAATTTGGATTTAGCGTAAAAATTGAACGTTAAGTCGCTCATACAAATTAATTTTTACTCAATTTTTTTTTGGCATACTCGATGTTTCTTTGTTGCTTGGTTCAACCGATAACTACCAAACTTGGTAACTAAGAAGTTGATAACTTAGAACGTAGGTTATCTCACAAACTCGGTTATTTTAGAAACTTGGTGCCCGCAGAAACTCGGTTATTTGAGAAACTCGACTAAGGCTGAAGAAACTTGGTCTCTTTCAGAAACTCGAAACCTTCTTGAGAAACTCGACTACACTTTCAGAAACTCGGTATAATCTGAAGAAACTCGGTGAAGTCCGAAGAAACTCGGTATCTTTCTGAGAAACTCGATTAGCCTGAAGAAACTCGAGTATCTTTCTGAGAAACTCGATTAGCCTGAAGAAACTCGAGTATCTTTCTGAGAAACTCGAGTAGAACCTTGAGAAACTCGAGTTACTTGTCCAGAAACTCGAGCAACAAACTTTCAGAAACTCGACTATGTAGAAACTCGAGTGATCCTTGAAAAACTTGACTAAGTTTTTCCAGAAACTCGAGGGTTTCTAGCCACCAACTTTCTAACTCGAAAGCTAATGACAGAAACTTGGTTAATGAATCTGATGAACAGTAACCCATAAAGCACACCTCAAATCACATTTTTTTCACCCCAAAACCCCACGATTCGCCCCTGGTTATCTTTGATACCAATTGTAATGATCAATAACACTATTCAGAAGGTGGGGGAACTCAAAATAAAGATTAAACATGGTATTATTATATTAATGAATGGGGGAGGTGTGTGTGTTTATTAAAGACAGAAAGTAAAGAAACCACACACACCTCCAAGTTACAAATGAGAATCTCACCCTCCTAGTTGTGACTAGGAGGGGTATTTATAATAGTATACAAGCCTAACATTACTCTAATGGCAAAACTAGACCTTGTACTTAAATACTATGCAATTCCCGAGTTTAACATAACTTTAAAGGCTAACACACATAAATGAATCATATGCACAAATGGTAGTACTAAATGGTAGTACTAGTACCTGCTATGCTAAAAACTTTATACCGCTTTGGGAATTTTGTGTCCCACCCAGTAACCCAATTTTGTGTCCCACCCAGTAAGAAAATGGAGGCCTAATAGACTTTTCAGAATCATCTTGGTATTCGAATATTCGAAAATGAAGGCCTAATAGACTTTTCAGAATCACCTAATAGACTCCTTCGTCCGGGCTTGGGACCGGCAAATATAAACTAAAAAGCTTATAAATGGTGGAGTTAAAATTTTTTATCTACTTTTTTAAGTGTAAAAAACAATAAAAATATTTATATAAAGTTTACCATTCTAGCTTTTTTAGAAGCAAACTCTTTAATCAAATCTTCTAACTCAAGTTCATAAGATAAATCTTTTTCAATTGACAACATAGCTAACCCATTTAATCTTTCTTGTGACATTGTAGACCTTAAATAATTTTTTATAATTTTTAGTTTAGAAAAACTTCTTTCGGCGGTGGCAACGGTGACGGGAATAGTTAACATAATTCTATAAGCAATATACGCATTTGGAAAAGTATTAAACTTTTGAATATATTTTAGTTCTTGAAATAAATCAAGACCATCAATATCTAAACTATCACCATATTTTAAAACTTTCTCAAGATTAATACAATGCTCTTTTAAACTTTTATCATCAAAAGAATTTAACTTTTCAATAGTAAATAGAAAACCAAAAATATTTGCATACTCTTTAAATTGATCAAATCTACTTCTAATCGAAGAAATAGCTTGATCTACAACATACAAAAAATAATCAGTTTTAAATAATTCAATAGGACTTTTTATAGTATCGTTAGCAACATTGTCATCAAAACGTTTATTTCTACGAATGACACGTTTCTCACAAAACTTAGGTTCTACATCCATATCTAATGCTATTTTTTTGCTTCGGTCATAGCCTTTTCAAATCCATTTTCTCTATAATTTTCAAATATCGCAAAAGCATATTCAATTCTTTTATAGGACCTTTTTGAACTGGTAAATCTCTTAAATTATTTATATTATTTCAATTACTTGGTTCATAAATATTACTATATTTCATCAAAATTAACATCAACATTAGCATCAACATTAACATTTTCATCAAACTAGGCGAGTACCCGTGCATAGCAACGGAAATTCCTAGCGGCAGACAATTAACAATATGCGATATTGTGGTAAGAGTTTTGTGTAACATTCAAAATAGAATGCGAAAATATCAAAATGTAATTGCGAAAATATCAAAATGTAACATTGAATATGTCAAACCCAATCTGTTGACAAAATACAACAAAATGTAATTGCGAAAATATCAAAATTTAACATTGAATATGTCAAACTCAATCTGTTGACAAAATACAAACCATGCCCGTGGAATCCGGTTTCCCCACTGTTGTCTGACAAGCGAGCCTCCAATTCTTTGGATTCTGCAGTTCACATTAACAAAAAAAAAAAAAAAAAAAAAAAAAAAAAAAAAAATAATAATAATTCTTTTAGAAAGGTTTAGTCCATTTCCATTTCGAAAATTGGTATATGTTTCGTTAAGCTAAACTGTTTTTTGCATCAAGATTATGCAAAAACCATATTTTATGTAGTCATAACTTTTTCAACCCATTTAGTCATGAACAAGTAATTTGGGTCAAACAAGCAGCATTAACTTAATAGGAAACAAGTCACGGACCAACGTGTATTTTTTTTAATTCATAGAAATTTCTTTAAATAACCTGATAAAACAAGTCAACTAATTTAACACAGTTTGATTTACTAACAAGTTTATAAACTCAGTTTATTAAGTTGGTGATCAAATACCTCCACCATGGAAGTAGCACAAGTTCCTCATCCAGCACAATTCAGTAGAGGTCTAGACAAAAATTGCCGAAAAAGAAAAAAAGATTACGTTATCACATACATTAGAAAATTCACAAAAGTACATCAAAGTAGATAGCCTTACATATGGTCCATATAACTCGATATTCGAATCCAGCATTATGTCCCTAAGTTTCTGTCCACCGGTCGCATTTCTAAAATGTATATCAGGTGTTCCATCTGGTAGCAGCACAGGCTGCCATTTGACATAAACATATGTAATTTCATTACCAAAATCTATATATCGCAACTCCTTTCTGCTATGTTTTTACTTTCATGAATAATGCATGACAGCAACATCTATATATCACAACTCCTTTTCTATTATGTAATAATGTCAATGCAATCATCTAAAAAAAGAAGTGGCAATTTAAGCCCATTTACTTATGAGTGTATCAATTTTGGTTATCTTTTCTCTAATGGGTCAACCCATGCAGAGAAACACCTGTTTCGATCCATTACCCACCCAGTTTTGCCACTACTATTCAGAAGTACACAGATGACAATTTATAAAAGAAATAGATGAAAACATATAAATTGAATGTATGTACATGTTGCATACCAATACAAAGAGATGCTCCAAGAAGGGAGAGGCCCCAATGATGAAACTTCCAGCGAGGACGCCAGCTAGGAGCATCCAAGAGATCCAGCAGGAAGCAGGACAAGTTCACACCCGCGTAACACAGCAGATAAAACATAGTTATGGTTGGGGATATAAGATCAACATTCCCAATCACAACACACGCAATACATAGGAATGCTGTGAAGAACGATGTGATATGAGGTTCACCGCCATCTGCCACCTTGAAGTAATTAAGAACCGGGAGAATGTGATCATTGACTATAGCTGCTAGCAATCGTGGGGCTCCTGTAAGGCTCTATAGAGCAGCAACCAAAGGTGGAAATCAGATTAACTTGTCCATCTAGACGATGTTGTAAAGACCCTTTCTTGACTTACCTGCACAAGATTAACAATTAGATCTTGATACCTTTTAGTAATCTATAAAAGGCTGCAATGTTATCATCACTTACAGCAGTAAGACAACTGACTCATACAAGAGTAATACCTTTTTTCCTTGCAGGCTGCAAGCCATGGAATGCACAAGCCTTCTTTTCATTCTCCCTTTTCAACTCTCGATATACAGAGCTGCAAGAAAAAAAGGTTTCAATTTCAGCATTCAGAATAGACAAGCTCACAAAGGAAAAAATCTAAAAAATGAAGAATCACATACCTTCTACACCACAGAATTAAGTTAATACCAAAAAATATTATAAAAAATAATTCTGCATAAGTAATTATTATGAACTTCAAACAAATTAACAAGCCTCTCTAGGATATCCCAAACTTGTTACAAGCTTCTCAACTGTACCCTCATATGCAAGTGATTCAAAAGTTTCAGGTTTGTACTGTGCAAGGGTATAGTTCATATCAAATCCAACTGCATCTATATTCTTCATATTGACAGCGCTGTTACAGAATATTTGTTTGCCTATATCAATTGGTTGCCTTCCTTCACGGGATGACCATAACCCCTGAACATGACCATCTTCATAGCCATTAGTTCCTCGTAGCTCTGACATAAGTCCATCCATTTTGCAACTTGCTCCTAGCTAGTAACGGACCTGCTAGATAGAAAATCAATACATTATCTTTCTCAGAATTGTGATGTCAATTAATTCAGTAAAAAGAATCCAACAAGGTGGCCTAGTGGTCAATTAATTCACCACAATATCACAAAACTGGTTATTTGACCCTAATATAATCAGATAATCAAACCACTGCCAAGGTGGCCTAGTGGTCAGGAACTCCCCTCATCCCATAACCACTAAAAATTTAACAATTACACTAAAACTTTTATAATTTTACTATATAAAACATCAAAACTTTAACATTTAAACTTTCAATATATGTAATTTTTTATACGCACTTGCCACACGCTTTACAGTAATTTTTTCATTTGCCACAAAATTACATACGCTTTACAGTAATTTTTTCATTTGCCACAAAATTACATACGCTTTACAGTAATTTTTACATACGCTTTACAGTAATTTTTTCATTTGCCACAAAATTACATACGCTTTACAGTAATTTTTTCATTTGCCACAAAATTACATACGCTTTACAGTAATTTTTACATACGCTTTACAGCATAATAATCAGATAATCCACTCCAAAATGCAATCCTAAACACCCAAATACCTGCTTACTTGCTAAGCAGATAAACATAGTTTAAAATAAGCAATCCCAAACATATAATAACATTAAAACCAATGTCTGAAAAAGAAAACATACTTGAGTTACATCATATCGAACAATATCATGGCGATCAGCTATACTATCCAACATGTTCTGAACAACAAGACATCATGTAAAAACACTTCCCGGTGGAATCCCTTGTATGTCGCCGCCGCCGCCAACGCCGCTCTGCTTCCCATCAGATCTTTATTGTTAAATGATGAATTGATTTTGTCTTGTGGTTTTATTGTGGGTTTGATTTAGGGTTTGTGTTGTGGGTTTTATTTGGGTGATTTATTAAAGAAGAAGTGTATGAAGGAAGAATGTATTGAATATCCGATTATACAAATCAATTTGCCAGTTGTGTTGATAAGTTTGAACCGTGTGATTTGGGTTCCCTAAATTAGTGAAGGGTATTAGGGGGATTGACCCAAAATTCAACATTTCACATTCCCCTTTGACTATACACTCTTTATATGTAGTTAAGATTAGCATCAACATTCCAACATTATTATCAACATTAGCATTTTCATCAAGATTAACATTTTCATCAAAATTAGCATTAACATTAGTATCAACATTAGCATTTTCATCAAGATTAGCATCAACATTAGCACTTTCGTCAAGATTAGCATCAACATTAGCATTTTCATCGACATTAACAGGTTTTATAAATTTTAGTAATGACCCTTTTTGAGATTCTATTAAAGCCTCTCATTTTAACTTTTCAACCCTTTTCGTATGACCAGATTTGTAGTTACGAACTCGATTTGACATTGACAATCAAACAATTAAACTTAAAAAACACAATTAAAAAAAAATCACAGAGAGTCGTACCTGGTTGTGCGTGGTGGTGACAGCCGTGGACAGGTGGTGCATGGTCAGGTGGTGCGTGGTTGTGACGGCCGGTGGACGGCGGACCTGGTGGTGATTGGTGAACGACAGCAAGAGACAATAATGAGAGATTGAGATAGCTAAAAGATTATAGAAAGCAAGAACAGAGAGGAAGAGATAGAAAATGAGGGATAATCAACATACCTTTTATAAACTCGAATGACACAATCATGGTAGAGCAGACAGCCATAGAGGCTCTTCGATTTTCTCTAGCAGAGTAATGGAACTTGGATTCCCAAGAAAAGCGTGATGGTTACTGGTTAGAAATGGTTCATTCACAGATAAGGGATATAAGATGCGGCTGTTTACTTGGATAAAGAAGCCCTAGTTATAAAATTATTAACCTTAAAAAAAAAAAAAAACAACAACAACAATATAATATTAACCGTATGTGATGATATTTTGGGAGCCTTAGTAGTTGGTGGGCCTTAGGCTTGTGGCTAACCCAACATTACTATTAGGCCGGCCTTGCGTAAAACAGTTAGATATTATTTATTTTTATTAATAACGAGTAACGAGAGATATACAGCTCTACAAATATCATAATTATTCACGAAAGAAATTGATGTTATTACAAAAAATTGTGATTCTAACTAATTTCTAATTACTCTTGATCTTTTAGGAACCATACAAGATATGGCGTAATATTAAAAGAAAAAGACATCAATAAATTGGCTAATGAAAGTATGTTGGGTATTTTGCCAAAAAAAGAAGTGAAAGAACTAAGATATTTGTGATACTGCAGATGACTTTTGATATTTCATATTTGTGTCCAATGCAAATATGTAAAGCAAACGATATATAGTGAACCATTAGTGACTTCATCAACTTATCCCCATCCCATCAATCCACCCAACAAAAAAACTGTATTTGCTTCTTAACGAAGTTTTCAATCCACTTATTCTATATATAAATCTCCATGCACTCATTCATCATCTAATCACACTCACAAAAATCATTACTTACAAGATGGCGGTCGATCATATGCCTATTCACCTTTGCAATTCAAGTGCATGTTTGGATTGGCTAAACATATCACCTTCTGCCTAACTTTCTTTTTTTATAGTATGTGGACCATTTTTAGATACTAATACTTGGATATTATGATTTCAAAATGTTACTCATATACTGGAAAACTGCTCCTTCCTCACTGTCTTGGGAAAAGGTTTGATTGGAATAGTTGGGTCTCAAAGAAGGTCAATGTATTTGTTTGGTGTGCTTGCTTGGATAGACTGCGTAATTATATACTAATCTTGAAAACCAGGGTATTTTAGTCACATGTCAGAGGTGTGACTCAGCTCCGGAAACTCTTGAACATGCCTTAATAGGCTGCCCTGCTCATTTCCTTCAAGTATGGAGAAAAGTTTTCAGTTTGTGGTTGTTACAATTTCCTCCGTCGCTAATCTTCATGACTTGGTTAATGGATATTATTTGGGTTCAACTGCTACAAAATGCCGAAAGCTTTTTCAAGGCTTGATTTTTACTTCTTTATGGTGCTTGTGGAAATGGAGAACGATATTGTTCATGCGAGTCCTTTTGGGTAAGGTGTGCTAATTAGAATTTGAAAAGCTAGTAACAATGTAAGTGAAAACTTTTTTGTTGAGATACTCACATGGCACTACACCAAAACCTCCTATTTGGGACTAGCCAAAAATTTGGGTTTTGGATCGACATTGTCGACCCAAATTTTGGCCATGGCCCATAGTTTTTTCAACCAAAAGGCAGTCAAAGTAAGTTTGATAGTTTGAGCAAAATGGGACGATAAATAGTTCCGCCAACAAATTCAGTCCTGCCAAGCAAAATGGGAGGACAACGTCGCCCATTCTGCGGGGTTTTTTTTTTTTTTTTTTTTTTTTTTTTTTTTTTTTAATTTATTTTTTTAAAAAATTTTTAAATAAGTTTTTATTTTAAAATCAATATTAAAACTATTTAAAAACAGAATGGGACGACAATGTCGTCCCATTTTTACTAAACATTTTAAATGGCTTTTTTTTATCCAATAATCTATTTAAAAATACTTGTATATAAATTAAGATTAGAAAATTATTTGCTTTAAAATTATATGTTAGTGTAAAGATTAATTTTAAAAATTACATAAATTAAAAACTTTACAAAATATCTTTTGAACTGTAAGTCGTTAGGGGTCGCACCACCCGTCGTTTTGAAGGTAATCGAGTCTAGTTTCATGTAAAAATAGTTTCAAGTTCCAGATATTTATAGATTTTTGTCAGTTCGTTAAAGAGTAGCTGCGGGTCAGTTTTCGGGTAGACTTTTTGTGAAAATTTTTCACGTTTTTCGTCGTGTTTGGTCACGGGGCGTTACACTTGAAAGTCAATTAATGGTAAATGAATGTATTGTATAATATGGAAAGTATTATGTGCGCAATTAGAAAGGAATAGACCTAAGGGGCTAAATTTGTAATAGACTAAACATGTTATAAAGTGTGATGTGGCCAAAATAGAAAGAATGAGACTTGAGGGGCTTAATGTGCCAAGGGGCCAAAGATGCTACCTAACTAGTATTATACAGGGAATTCTAGACCATTCCCTCATTATTTTAGATAAGGTTGAGATCCGGTTCTTTGGAAGGAGAAAAAGAGAGGGAAAGTTAGATGATGTCCAAAGATGAACAAGATGAAGATTAAATGCTCATAGGCTTCACTATCAATGATTTCCCAAGTAAGTATTATCCTTATTATGATGATAATGATGTAAAAGGTTAATGGGTTAAGTGGGTTTTCATCATATGATCTTGGTATGATCATATTATGATACAGAGATGACGTTGGGTAAGTTTAGATAGGTTTTATAACCCTTGATTATGATATTTCGTGTTAATGAACATCGATGTTATGGTCATCTTGGTTCTGGTTTGTGCACCAGAATACTCATCTTGGTTCTGAGTTAGAATACTCATCTTGGTTCTGAGTTAGAATACTCATCTTGGTTATGAGTCCAGAAATGGTCATCTTGGTTAAGAAATGGCCATCTTGGTTATGAAATGGTCATCTTGGTTGGGAGTCTAAATGTTCATCTTGGTTATGAATGTGGATTTTTATAAATGGTCAAATGAGTAACGGAATGTCCGGTAAAGTCAAGCGTTTCCGCGTGTAAAGTTCAAAGTTTTTGGCCTAAGCAGGCACGGGGTGTAACAAATATCCATATCTTCATGGTTGCCTGACGACTCGATCCTCCCAAAATCACATCTCATGTATTCAGTCATCTTCTTGCTCACTCGAAGATCATTGTCTTCTAGAGCCTCCCTCCAGTGCTAAAGTCTGTTGTTTAACCCTTTCGCCGATTCTGCCACCAACGCAATGTCATCAGCGAAAATCATGCTCCACGGTATGCACTCTTGAATACTTCGAGATAACTCATCTAGAATCAATGCGAAGAGGTAAGGGCTAATGGCAGATCCTTGGTGGAGTCCTACTTCCACAGAGGAAAACTCTAAGATACCCACAGTGGACTGTACACGGGTCTTAGCCCCCTCATACATATCCTTAATGACTCTGACGTACCTCCTTGGGGTTCCTTTATCAATTAGAGTTCTCCAAATTAACTCTAGAGGAACATTATCATATGCCTTTTCAAGGTCAAGGAACGTCATATGCAGGTCCTTTTGTCTTTCTCTATACTTTTCCATGAGACTTCTGAGAACGTGGATAGCCTCAATCGATGACCTTCCTAGAATAAAACCAAATTGGTTCTCAGACACCCTCGTCTCCCTTCTCAACCTTCTCTCAATAACTCTCTCCCAAAGCTTCATGGTGTGGCTAAGTAGCTTAATGCCCCTATAGTTGCTACACACTTGCACATCCCCCTTGTTCTTGTAGATGGGAATGACTTCACTGAGTCTCCATTCTTCTGGCATCTTATCACCGGAGAAGATCTTGTTGAAGAGGCAAGTCAACCATTCTACCCCCTATCACCTAGACGCCTCTAGGCTTCTATGGGGATTTAGTCCAGCCCTATGCTTTGTTTCTCCCCATCTTATGTAGTGCCACCTTCACTTCTGGTTGGCTAATCCTCGAATAGTAGCACTCTGGTAGTTGGCTAGGGTTATCTTGTTCTCCTCTTTCTTCCATATACCCTCCATTGAAAAGAGAGGAAAAATAATTGCCCCATCTTTTCCTAATATGCTCTTCGTTCATAATGGTCTGTCCGCCTTCATCTTTGATATATTTTATGTTATCTAAATCCCTCCTTCTTCTCTCTCGGGCTTTAGTAATCCTGAATATATCGTTAGCTCCCTCATCGGAGTCCAATTTCTTATACAAATCTTCGTACGCTTTGTCCTTCGCCTGAGCTATTTCCTTTTTCGCTTATCTTTTAGCTACTTTATACCTCTCTTCTGCGGTGGTAATATCAGGTTGGTGTCCCTCTCGGCACGAAAGAAGCTCTCTGAACCTAGCTTGTTTCGCTGCAATTTTGGATTGCACTTCCTCGCAAACCACCAAGATTCCCTGCTGCTGGGCGGCTTGGTTCTCACTACCCCGCTAGCCATACCAAGGGAATCCTTTGCAGCGTCTTTAATGATGCCGGAAAGAGTGGTCCACATCTCGTCCGCGTCTCTAGCAGTCAAGTCCTCCGACCTAGTCGAAAGTCCCTCTGAGACTTTCCCTCTAAACGACTTTGCCGCCTCACTGTTCAATTTCTTACATAGAATACTCGGCAGCCCGGTCGCTACTCTCCTATGTTGTTGCCTCTAAAAAAGTGCATCAAGTGCTAACAATATGTGTTGGGATGAGCATGTCTCGACCGGGAAAACCCTGCAGTCTCTACATGCTCTAGGATCCCTTCTTCGCACAAGCAGAAAGTCAATCTAGGAGTTGTGGCCCCCACTCTGGAAGGTGATCAAGTGAACATCTCTCTTCTTGAAGAAAGAGTTCGCTACTACCAAGTCGTGTGCCATAGCAAACTTTAAAATCGAGCGGCCTTCGTCATTCCTAACTCCATAGCAAACCCTACGTGGACCCCCGCGTAACCATCCGTTTCCGCTCCTATATGGTCGTTCAAGTCACCCCCTATAATCAATCGTTACTCCGATGGGGACTCCAAGACACAGATCTACGCGAAATGAAATTTGAAAAAGAAGAACAACAATAGAGAAAACAAAACAAAGAACCTAATATACGACAAAAATGAAATTTTGATAGATTTTTTTCTTTATAGGTTTAACTAAAGGGAAAAAATAAAAAAATGAAGAATTGACTTCTGAATATATTTGTGAAAAAATGCTTAGAGAAATGGCTTGAATGAAAACTGAAGGCTGGATACATGAACAGATTTGAAATACTTAAAGAAATCTGCCTGTAATTGTCGTTATTAGAGCGATTTGGTGAAGTTCTAAAAGATAAAGAGAAGAAAGACATGTTGACAACTGCATATATATATATATATATATATATATATATATATATATATATATATATATATATATATATATATAGGGGCACTTTCTTGCGAGAACCATCTTATCTGCGAGAACTGACAGAACCACCAAAAACATACATGCACGCCTTCAATAATTGTATTTTTGCACATATGTTCTAAAAACAACATATATGTTTTAAAAAAAAACATGGTTGTTCTAAAGAATTTGATAAGAAATTGTAAATACAAAATTTTTCTTTGAAGGTGTGCATGTATGTTCTTATAAGGCGTGCAATGACAATATTGCGGCCGTGTGTAAGGTTTTTGTGAAAAAAAAGAATGAGTTGATGATGATATTGAAGAACATAGGTGGATACTTATGATTATTGATGATTTACATGTATTTTTATTTTATTTTAAAAGGCGTGCATGTATGTTTTTGGTGGTTCTGTCAGTTCTCGCAGATAAGATGGTTCTGAAATGAAAGTCCCACTATATATATATATATATATATATATATATATATATATATATATATCATTAAAACAGATCAAGGGCATGATGGTACAATTTTAAGCCATTCATTGTCAGGGCCGTCTCAACGTTTTTGGAGACCTAAAGCGAAACATAAAAATGTGGCCCTTTCTAATAGAGCGAAACATAAAAATGTGGCCCTTTGTAACGAGAGCAGCAGCAGAAGCTTGTAACGAGAGCAGCAGCAGAAGCTTGCAACAAGAGCAGCAGCAGAAGCTTGTAGCAGCAGAAGAATCACCTGAGGACAGTCAGGTTGATACCAGACACAATGTTACAGCAGCAAATGTTTACAATATTATCACAAAGTTATCAATGGAATGACTAAAGTCATTTGCAGTGTTGAGAAAAATAGATCGAATGATAAGGCTTAAAAAGAAAAGATCTATAGCCGTTTGATGTGGGAGAAACAATAAAGAACATAAAGTATGATGTGGGAGAAATAATAAATAACATAAAGTATGATGGGAGGAATATTATATGAAAGAGAATGGGAGAAATATGGCTGAATTTAGAGGCCCTTAAAAATGGAAGGCCCTAGGCTTGGGCTTGTTTCGCCTGCCCCATGAGCCGGCCCTGTTCATTGTTTCTCTTTCATATTAAAACTACCGAATTTATTTTTGATCCCCTTTTTTCTCCATCGTTAGCACTAGCATTTAATATATATTTGATAAAAAAAATTCTCCATCGTTAGCACTTAGCACCTTACTCATTTTTTTATTTTTTTCCTCACTCCCGTCAACTGGTATGCATTTAAAACAATTGCTCCATTCTTGTCATTTTTTATTTATTTTAAGCATTCATGCACTAGCACCACCTTTAGTAATCTTAAAAATAATTTATTGTTAAATGGTAGTTAGATACCAACTGGTAAAGATTTAAAATTTTTATATGAACTCAATGTTTGCGAATACTATGAGACTAACGATTAATGTGAATACTGAATCATGGAAATTTTGTTAATATCCATCTTATATGTGATATAGCTTTTCAGTGACATAAATATGAATTGTTATATTAATATTGAATCGTAGTACACTAGTGAATCATTATTGTATGAGATATACAATGACTCGATAACAACCGTATAAAATAAATCAATGATTCACTTATATGCATACGATCACTTATATGCATACGATTCAGAAAAAAAAATGTTTTTTTTACTTGTGATTCACTTATTTGATTATCATTCACTTACTCAATTTTATTTTTGATTCAAAATACGATTCAAAATAAAACGTAGAAAAGAAATACTAACTTGATTGACATAAAAAATGAATCATATAGTCACTAAAGCATTTTATTTAAATTTGTTATTACAATGAAAGTGACCAGATTGATTTGCAAAAAAGAACATGTGTACATGGCTCGATAACAACCCTTTCAAGTAAATCAACGATTCAGTTATATGAATATGATTCAAAATAAAAACTAACAAGTTTTTTTTACTTATGATTCACTTAATTTTATTTCGGATTCAAAATATGACTCAAAATAAAACATACACAAAAATACTAACTTAATTGATTCACAAAAAAAGAATGAATCATACAATGAAAGTGACTTGATTGATTCAAGAAAGAAAAAACATGCGTAGGAACTTTAAGAAGAAAACAATAAATGAGTTGGTGTTATGGTTTTAAAAATTCAAAATTTTGAACCATAATTATAGGAGCCATTATATTTCAATTAATTTTTGATTGATTCATTTACATTTATACCCTTTTCACCCTAATAAATAATATTTAAGAATCATTAAAATTAAAAAAATTCAATGGTCTAGATTTCTTCTCAATCTTCTCAATCTAAAAACCTTCTCAATCGATCTATATATATATATATATATATATATATATATATATATATATATATATATATATATATATATCCTACACTATATAATAGCGTAACATTACAGCGACACATAAGCGTAGAAATACCACCTCAATGATGACTCAATGATGACATGGCACGCACTAATCATGCACTAAAATTCAGTAATTTAAAAATTGTCCATTTGTAGGAATCGAACCCATGATCTTTGCAGAATGAAACAAACCTGACTACCACTAGATCACTTAATGTTTTTGTTTAAACCTTTCAAAACAAAAACTACATGCCTAAGCCTAAAATTAAATGCATTAATAATATCCCATATCCTCTCAATCCTTTCCATGATTATTCATAAAGCTGTAACTCATTCCCTAAAATTACTCACAATTCAAATCTTCTCCCAAAAGTTAGGCAGCCACAATTAATTCGATTGATCAAAAAATCCTTAATTATAATTAGGGTTTTGTTAAAGACAACCCTATGGGTTGTGTATAAGCATACCTTAATTAAAAAATTTGCATTAAATGAACACTAAACATTCCAAGTTTAACATCACATTCCATGTTTAAAATGAAAAAATCTATTATATCTAAAGATTCAATGGCTTAATTTATTGTGGAAGAGTGATTGTGCATAGAGGGTTGTATGGTACAAGGTAGTTCAAGCAATATGTAGAGTATATGCATATACACGTATAAGTAAAAGAGTATTGAATGCAATTACATCAAATAGGTTATTGTGGAATGGTAAAGGACTCTAATTTTGTAACCTCCCCAAAGAATACAAATGGACTTATAATTACAACTATGGTAAATGTAGGCTGCATAAATGATGCGTGCACCCATTGGCTGTCCACAAATTGTAATCATCAATTCGACTCACTGTCCAGAAATTGTAATATTCATGGCTGCAGAAGTTGGAATTGAGAAGTCTGAATTGTTCCTGGACGATCTCCAGCTAGATGTCACTGGACCGATTGTGGTTATGCTATGTAGGATGTGGGATGTGAATGCTGTTACTGGCCGGTACTTGAGCACTGATTTTTTGGTGTCTGATGCAAAGGTATATCCATCCTTCTCTTAAAAGAATCTGTGTAATACAAATATAGGGAAAAGTAAATAAGAATCTATAGCCATTTTTAACCTGTTTGTTTTGCAGGGTGGTGTAATTCATTGTACTGCCAAGGGGACTGTGGCACACAATTTCTTGAGGTTAAAAGAAGGGAGTGTGTATTCGATTAAAAATTTTATTGTCATGCAAAACAGGGAGGACTTTCGTATTAGGAAGGACGATACCTTTATGCTTCAATTTGATGGATCGACAATGATAAGGAAAGCTGTTGTAAAGCAACAAGGATTTGTTAGGTATCCTTTACAACTGGTGGATTTAGAGCAGATTGTACCTACACACAACAAGTATCTCATTGGTAATTTCCTGTTTAGTTATGTACGTTTAAAAAAAAATTTCTGAAAATAATGTTGCTAACCTGGCATAAAATATGTTGGCTATTAGATGTTGTAGGATATGTAACAAATATTGGGAGGATGAACTACACGAAAACAGGTTCAAAAAACCTTGATTTTTACTTGGCCAATCAAAGGTTGGTATATTTATGTTTTCAAACGATGTTGTAAAATTGATTTCTTTTTTAAGAAATATCTATCAACTAACTTACCGTTTTATTGGAATCTTTTTTGTTGTGCATCAAGGGGGCAATCAATACGGGTGACTCTATGGGGAGGCCTTGGTGATATACTGATTGACAAGAAAGCAAAATATTCAGGTCTGCTTCCTGTTGTGGTGACCTGCACATCTGCAAAACACTATAACAGTGAGTTGGGCTTAACTAACTAGGTTATTCCTGTTACGCAACTTTCACATTCTAATTTAAGTTATAATGTTACCTTCCAGATAAGTTATATTTATCCAGCAGTTCGTCTACCATGATACTTGATGATGTTGAGATGCCTGCTATTAAAGAGTTGAGATCAGGGAACAGGTTTGAATATGTATCAATTTAATGGTTATTATTGAAAAGTTCCAATATTCCATATGTTTTACCAAATTGTTTACCTGTTTGATAGCAGTGTTGAAGCTTCAAGAGTAGCATCCCGTGCAGATAACTCTGAACCAAGGGAAGGGACGATTGAGAATCTCCTCATATGGTCTCGCAATCGAAAAAATGATGTATGTATTCTTTTGTGGCTGCCGTGCCTTTAGACTCATTCCTCTGCCTAATATTGCCATACCTTATTCCTACACAGTCAGCAACTTTTATTTGTAAGGCCCGGATCGAAAATGTGCGGACTAGGAAGGGATGGAATTATCCATCATGTGGAGCTGAAAAATGCAAAAAAGGTATTACCAGAAAGGAGGGGCGGTTCTGGTGTGATGCGTGTGACAGGCCAGTTGAATACCCAGTATTAAGGTAATGTTATTTTTGTTATTAATAGTGCATACATTTTTGTTCAATATATAACATGACTAACCTTGATACATGCTGTCTGCAACAATCCCTATCAGGTATCGCCTAGAGCTTGGTATATCGGATGATACTGAACAGACTGTGGTAGTTCTTTTTGATGACCCTGCAACTGAATTGGTGAAGTTCCCAGCTGCAGCAATAGTGGGCGATGATGATGAGGTATATTTATAAATTTCCTGTTCATTACCAATCTCCATTACTCACACGTTACCATACAGGGTTTGGAAGACAACGAAAACTTGCCATCTGCTATAACCAACCTCATCGGCACAACAAATGTGTTTGAAATCAAAACTCATACCTATTATGAGTATGGAAGCTTTGAGAGTTTTACCTGCTGGACGGTAGACCCGCACCAACCAACGGTGGAAAGCGGTAGCTCAAGCACTGTTGATGATGGATCTGTCGTTGGAGGGTCATCATCCAATCCACATCCCAAAGATCCATCAGTTGCTACACCAGCCAAGCCTAGGGAGGATAAGAAAAAAAAGAAGTAAGCAAGTCAAATAATATTTACCTCCCAAAAAAAAAAAAAAAAAAAAAAAAAAAAAAAAAAAAAGAAAAAACAAGTAAGTTAACATGACCATCATGATTCAATTGTTTGTAGGTTAGACATCGAAGATTCGGATACTGAAACTGAAGTGATTCCTGCTGATGATGTCCAAGGAGGAGCTAATGCCCCACCTGCCAATAAGAAGCCAAAACGGTGAGCACATGTTACACACACCCTTTCTTCACCAATTATCTTACATTTGTCCATGTATTAACATGGTTTCCTTTCTATATTTAATTTTCAGGTTTGTGGTAAAAGATTCAGAATGAATTTCCACAGGGTGCATACCAAGATGTCTTTTTAAAATAGACACTTAGAACATGAATAATATGTTTCATTATAACTTCATTGGGGATTATTTGTTATTGTTCTTTCAACGATATAACCCCACAAACTGATTCATAAGACTATGTCTTATTTTTCTTTTATGATTGATGATTTATTGTCCCTACCCAATATGGAACGGGTGTTTCTTTTGTGTTAATATTTGATTGCAGGTACATTGAAGTGGATCTATTGTGTCTGGGACAGTTGTTGCACCTGATCAAATGCATGTGATAAGGGATCTTTATTTTTATTTTTTAAAAAACAAATTTTAAAGGCAAATGTTCTATATTAAAGATTGTCTGTATGTGGTTTAAATAATATGTTATCTATAATATACAAGATTGTTCTGTTTTTGATATTCAATAACCCAATGTATGAGATATGTATACTATTTTTATAATTTATAAGGAATGAAATCCTATATTCTATACTTTTGTACATGCGGTTTTTTAATCAATAGTTTCATTGTCTTACGCAACTCTCAGAAATGCAAACCAACCTATTTAAAACCTTACCATGTTGTGAACCCAGCGTTCCTCCTTTGATGTGTTTAAAATTTGTTGTTCATGAGATGTTGATGTGAATATGTATCTGTTACAATAAAAAAAAAACTGCCATCATTTTATATCAATCAAATATGAAATACCTTATTGGATAGATATTATACTTGCATAGACAGATTGATCAACAAAAAATATAACTGTTACACAAGCGTCCTACATGAAGGGTCACTGAACTGAATAAATTCAGTTACAAAATTTGTTTTAAATATATAATAAATAGTGTTTATGGAAAAATATAAGTTACAAAATCTGTTAAGCTACATGGAATATCAGTAGATTTCCAAGACCTTTAAAAGTCATGTTATACTATCTTTCCCAATTCATCCAGTTGTTATTCATATTTCAACATCATGGTATTCACTAGAGAAATGATAGCACAATACTACTACATGCCAATTGCAAAAGCTGCAAAAGAGTTCAATATTGGTTTAAGTATGTTCAAAAGGCACTGTCGAGAAGTGGGTATTCAGCGTTGGCCATATCGTAAGCTGAGGAGTATACAATTATTAATTAGCACTCTCCAGGTCAGAATTAACTTGAATTTAATACTTTGTTTTTTATGTTGGGCACAAACTTATATTGCATTATAGGCTGAAAATGGAGGTGCAAAAGTTTATGGGAACACTCAAGAAATCATTACAAGGCTAAAAGAAGAAAAGCGACATGTTGAAGAAAACCCTGATATAGAACTTGCTGAAAGTACAAAGAAGTTGAGACATTTTTATTTCAAATCCAAACACAAAAGAATGAAAAGCATGCGTTCATTATGGTCACTAACAAACCAGAACACAATAAATGTGGCAGCACAATTGAACGGAAGTAGCTCAGTTCATGGAAATATTCAAGATGATTATGGTACTGACTTTAGTCAGGAAGATTAGCCGAAATTTGCATTTGAAATATCCCAATTCAACTAAATGTTGAAAAATGAATTATGTATTTTTAAGTTTGATGGTTATTTTGCTGAATGTAATGGATAAAATTGTGTGACTATTGGGGTTGAAAGATACTTACATCCAATGTTATATCGTTGCTGTTTCCGCAAAAATTTGTACCATCCATTTAAACCAATCGTTGATATATATACATACCTGAACCAAAATGCGAATATTGAATTGTTAACTAAAACCCAAAAATGTGGAATTTTTTAGAAATTTAGTATCATTATTAAAACAAATATTAAAACTATTACTAACCTGGGCACACTTAACATCCTCTACAAATGGAAGACTTTTCATTGGTTATGACAGTTATTGCATAACTTCAGCAACAGAATACCAAAAGATGGTTTATTGGACATCTTCATTCTATATGTAGCCAAAATTGCAATGTTCTGTGTTACAAAAGTAAAGCAGATCATAAAAAAAATATGAATAAAAGTATAATTCAAGCTTACAAGTTTTCATAAGTTGCAATTATTTGTCTGTTTAAACCCATATTTGTGTGTGTGTTACAGGATCACGACCCAAAGATGCTGAAGTTCCATCCATGTCAGGCATGTTGCACAAATCTGTCATCATTGATTCAAAAACAATAGTCAGACAAGATGGCAGAGTCCAAAGCTATTGTGGTTTAAAACTGGCGGAAATAGTTGAATCATCTACAGGTAAACACCGGCATTAAACATTTAATTGAAATATGTAATTAGAAAAATTATTGAGAAAATACATGCCTGATTTGTTAACGTTGCATTTACAACATAATTTGTTAGATCAAGTGATGCACCCAATAGGTACTTCAACAGATGTGCCACCGAGCCAAATGATTTCTACTTCCAAAAGTACCTTCACGTACAAAAAAAGAACATCTTCAGGTGACTAATTAAGCAAATGATAGCAAAAGTCAATATATCTTAAAAATTGTTATGCATTTGCTAAACTTTTAATTTCATACAAGTGTTTCTTACCATTACCTTGCTTCTTACAGGACCAGTCTATCTGCGTGCAGCAAAACAAAGCCAGAAATGAGCTGCATTTGCATCTACGGGTAATTGTATATGTTATAAATCTTGAACCCTATTATTTGATTTATAAAATATTGTTATTTACACTAATAATTACCTATTTTGTCAAGGTATTCCTATGGGTTATCATAACATTGGTCCTCCATCGTTTGAATGTCAAAATTGCAAGGCAATTATGTGGTACGAAGAGAGAAGTGACAAAGGATCCAACACTAGCAACCCAGTATTCTCCCTTTGCTGCCAAGAAGGTAAGGTGCTTCTCCCCAGATTTAATGAAGCACCTTCGCCTCTTAACAAGCTGATGGACTATAACAATCCTGAATCTTTAAGATTCAAAGAACAAATTAGAGTCTATAATGACATGTTTTGCTACACTTCTTTTGGAGCGAAAATAGATCATTCAATCAATACTGGCAGGGCACCATATACATTTAGAATAAATGGCCAAAGCTATCATCGAATAGGTTCTCTACTGCCTACAAGGGGTACTCAACCCAAATATGCACAACTATACTTTTATGATACTGGAAATGAAGTAAAAAACCGGATGGAAGCTTTTATAGACAAGGAGAGTAGAGAAGTGGTGGATGAAAAGATAGTAGCAAGCTTGATTCAAATGTTCGACCAATCAAGTTCAATTGCCAAGGCATTTCGAATGGCCAGGGATTGGTGTAACTCCCAGAATTCATCAAAGTTTGAATTACGCCTGCTAAGTGGTCGGAGTGCATCACGGCAATACAACGCACCGACTGTGCCTGAAATAGCAGCTCTAATTACTAACGACTTTGGTGATGGTATTCCTACGAGAGATATTGTTGTAAGTAACAAGGATGAAGGTCTGAAACGTATTTCTGAGTTGCATTCAGAATACATGGCCCTCCAATATCCATTGTTATTCCCATATGGAGAAGAAGGATTTCATGAAAAAATACAGTATCACAAGAACACAGGTGCACGCAAAACTAAAAGGGGTTGTCTCACAATGAAAGAGTACTATGCGTACATAATACAACAGCGAAATAACAAAGGTACTACCTTGCTTAGAGGTGGGCGATTATTTCAACAATACCTGGTGGATGCATATGCGGCTGTTGAGGAGCAAAGACTTAAATGGACTAGGCAAAATCAAGATACGTTACGAGTGGATCTATATCATAACCTCTGTGACGCTGTAACAAGGGGTGATACAAATGCAGTAGGCCTCGGGAAACGGATTGTTCTACCAAGGAGTTTTACGGGCAACCCAAGGTATATGATGCAAAACTACCAAGATGCTATGGCTATATGTTGAACTTATGGAAATCCAGACCTGTTCATCACTTTCACCGCCAATCCAAAATGGCCAGAGGTTAGTGAAATGTTAAAGCACATCCCGGGCCAAAAAGGTAATGACCGTCCAGAAATTGCGACCCGTGTATTCAAGATTAAACTAACTGAGATGTTAGATGATCTTACAAAGCACCATATTTTTGGTACTTCACGGGCAGGTAATACAACTTGATGCAAAATGTAAATTTCTACTATTCTACGTCAAATGCATGCTGATGCGTGGTTTTGCGACATTACAACAGGTTTTACCTCTCGAGGGATCTCAAGAGGCTTGCAATCCCCACCAGGCAGTGTACCTGACCGATGTAGTATAGTGTAGTGGCAAGTACCGGGGGATTGATCGTTCTCTAGGGGAATAGTGTCGTTAGGATTGAAAACTACTCTAATAGGTCTAAGGGTGAGGGAAGATTCTTTTTGTATTTTTATATTTTTTTATAAAAGCAAGTAAAATTTCGGGTTTGAAGGAGTGGGCGGAATTAGTTGCTAGTCAACTAACCCAAATAACTACAATTGCAAATAAAATAAAATAACTGAAAATAAAAAGGGTGGTGGAACTTATATGGAGAGAAATGTGTTTACTTAGATTTCCTTACTCCCTAACTATCTTTTACCGGTTGATTAGTGTGTATTAATTGCGTGGATGACGGGTGTATTCCTTAATACCAATCGTGGGGTGGCGTACGTACTTCCCCAACTCTACAAGCTCCAACTTCACTCCTATGTCGAGCCGGCTAAGAAGCTCCTAACATGGGATCACTAGAATTCGCTCATGCATTAAATACAACCATAATAACCTTTAGTACGCATTGGTTCATGTTTCTTAAGACGTTCAAGCAAGTTACCGTATAGGAGGTTAGCCAGTTTTCTTAAGCCTAACATCGATAAACAATCATCTAATACAATTAATAACACACCAACAACCAATAATCAATAGTTAGGTTTCATTAGATCTAAGCAAACACAAGATAAATCTAGCCTAGCATGTTAATTAAAAGACAAGAACAAGATATAATCAAACAACACATAGACATATTGAATGATTAATTGATAACTTATCTTCAATTGAACATGGGAGATCCAAGGGTATAAAACCCTTAAAAATGGCAGAAAATTCGTCTTAGGGTTTCTCCTCACAAAGCTGCACACAATGAATAAAAATTGCAAAACTATATATAGAATTTAGGGGCTGACGGCGTCACGTTGTAGGAGTTGACGCCGTCACCTCGCCGCGGCTAGGGTTCCCGGATGGTCTTCCTGACGCCGTCCCTCTTTAATCCTCCAAAATCCACTCTGGCGCGTCAAAGGTTGACGCCGTCACAATTGTGCTTGACACCGTCTCACTTTAACTTAAACCGTGATAGCCTTGATCACCTTAAAGGGTGACGCCGTCAGATTTCCTTTGTAAAACTTTCTGGCGCGTCACGTGTATTTGTCATATCCACCTCTTTTGCCAAGCCGTGACGCCGTCAGGAGCAATCCTTGACGCCGTCACGTGTACTTTTCCAGCAGCTTGGGCATTTTGTCGAATTCTTCACTTTTATGCTCCAAAAACGTCCAAAATGCTTCCTTTTCAAGATTTCTTCTCCAAAGTACCTAAAATGACAAAAGGAACGATTTAGGGCAATATTTGATCAAATAAATACGATTTAGGGCTTAAATGACCCCCTAAAAGTGGTACACTTTTCGCTTCATCAAATACCCTTACACTTGAGATTTGCTTGTCCTCAAGCAAATGCGCTTTTATTCTAATCAAAATACAAGTTAGGGGTCATTTAATGCTAATATAAAAGTAATTACAACAAATAGTCGTTCCACTTTAATCATAATAAGCACAGAGATTACAAACTAGCACCTCACAAGTAGTGTTTAGATACTCACATCTCTCAGGTGTCATAAACGTAAATCTCATAAATGAAAATGGATAATATCTCTCACTACCTGTCATAGCAAATAGATTACCATAGGCTTGGGAAAGGATCAAAAACCTCCTCCACTAGGCGTAAGCACCTAAGATAAACTATCAAAGAGGGCTTTTAAACGGGTTATAACGTTAGGTGTAGGGATATGATAAACACGGATTTGTTGGATAAGGGATATTTTACTGGTGGCGAGTTAAAGATCTTGGTTGATTACAAGTACTATACAATGTTGCTAAGCCAAGACTCGAACAAAATAACAAAAACATAAAATAAACATAAAATGAAACGGGATGGTAGTCCGTATGTTTTTTCTACTTTTCTTTTTCTCATTTTTTTTTTCATACACTCTTGCCCTACCATCCAAAATAATACATCATAGGGGCGTTGCATTCCCCTTACACTTGAACTTTTACATAACTTTACAAATAACTATTCTAATGACTCGAATTAAGATAATCGAAACACTTGGAGTACTTTTAAAATATTTAGCACATATGGGGGTAATAATGTTGTTCTTCCCCATTACTCCATTACACTAGTACTTTACCCATGAGTCCCAATCGTCCCAAAACAATATGTACAAGGATATGACTCGACTTAGCAACCATGTAATCAATTAAATAATTAACTTAGGGTTTAAACAAATGTGGTCACAATAATGCACTAAAAATGAGTGCATACAAGGTAGGCTAAGGCGATTTGGGTGTACATTTAAGTGGGGTGTAAACAAATTCTTCCTTTAAGTAAAATGCTTAAAGGTCGAAACGAAAAGATAGGCTCTGAGGGGTGTACTAGGGGTATCGTGTACTAAAAATTAGTACAACGCAAAGGGTGTGGGAGAATTACTTGACCAATGTAGCCAATGTAATTATAACAAAAACACAGGTGTAAAACAATGGGTTAATCCTAATGCCTCTTATCATGTAGTAAATCTAACTACACGAATGTAGTCTCACTTGTGGCCTCGGAATGGTCCTAACGCAAGTTCTAGAATCTAAGTGCTACCGGTACACACATCATAGCATAAATGCTTTTCCTACCAATTCTAGGGGCGAACCTCACATATTTGGGGGTGGAAATTTTTTTTAGTGGTACGGTTTTGTGCTAGTCATATAACTTCTATCCATGAGACGCTCATTAAGACCAAAGTTTCACTCCTATATGTTGTAAAAAAATTTAAATTTGGCACTAAAATTGCCCTAACAGGTATTTCTCTCAGTTTTATTACACATCTACCATTAAACAAACGAAAAATCAAGTGCAATTGTATTCTCTAAAGTATCGTACTTTACCCCCCCCCCCTTACACTTAAGATGAACATTGTCCCCAATGTTCAAATAACAAGATGTAAAAGTAAATAAGGTAAAAGAATGAAATCAAATACTCCTCTGATTCGCTCGGTGGATAAAGAGGTAACATGGTTAGATCTTCTTCAAAGGTAATGTAGAAGCTCCAAGACTAAAGCATCGCCAAAAGCTTGATTCCACATACATCTCCTTGTCCAAAATAACCTGTTAAACCTGAGAAAACAAACACGAAAACCTGCATAACATCGGCGGGATAAATCTATATAAGGATATAATGCTTGTGGAATGATTATTTTGCAGATTCCTGGAGTTTATAAGTTAGAGATTTTAATAAAGCATTTTATGATTTCGGTAGAAAAACAAAACTTTCAAAAATTTCAGAAAATTAACACCTGACGCCGTCAGGTTGTAAGGCCTGACGCCGTCAGAAATGATCTGACAGAATTCTCATGTTAAGTTTCCGGAAAATTTCTGGAAAAACTCACTCCTTACTTCCTGGAATTCCTGCAAAACATCATTATGACTCGATACAAGCATTTGACTCAAACAATTACTAATATGTATGTTAATTTAATATTGTTATGATTCATGTTCATTTGTTCTAATAAACCGATTTGGATTTCCCTTACACTTATCTTTTGCAAAATACCTTTATATGTAGTTAAGACGAAATTAAAAACAAGATAAAGCATTTTCACAATTTAGTTTCGAACATGAATCAATAATAATAAAAATTAAACATACATACGGAAGCAAATAAAATCAAACAAACAAATAAATAATCACACAAAGCAAATAAAGCTTGGGTTGCCTCCCAAGAAGCGCTTTTCTTTATTAACGAGTCTTGTAGCTAGACTCAAAGTCCTTTTAACCTATGTAAGTGAGATCGTCATCGAGGACATCTTTAGGGTTAAGCTTGGATTGAAGTTTTCTATTGGTCCGCATAGTACGATATATCTTTTCAAACCTCTCTCCATCCGGGTCATACAATGTCATCTTAATATGCCATGACCCATCTCCATCTTTGGGTGGTTTGTCCCAATCCCACTTACGATCATTGTCTTCACATGTCCACCTATTCATCCCTAGGTTAATTGGCAAAACTCCTAGGAAATCAATCATCTTCCTAAAAACTAGAGGGTCTTCAAATGGATCCAATTCGGTGTCCCTAGCCAAGAGTTGTTCTACCGTATGTGTTCGGCTCACAAAGTCCTCTTCTAGGTAAAATGGGCGTTGGGGTCCTATGAAGTCTCTATTGATCCAGGGTCCATATCTAGATGGTCTCCTATTTAATTCTAACCAATGGGGTGTTGGTTCCTTACTAGTATCATAGGCATGTTTCTTCACATCATAGACTGACCAAGTATCACCTTCTCCTACCGCTATCTTAGATTCCTTACAATCAATCATAGTACTAGCGGTCGCCAAAAATCCTCTACCTATCAACAAGGGGAATGTAGGGTCGCTAACCATATCAAGGACGTCGAAATCGGCTACAATGGTTAGTTTTCCTATGTGTACTAACACGTCTTTGACTACTCCAACTGGGTAAGCAACACTTCCATCCGCTAAGCCTATTATTACCTCGGTTTCTTTAAGTTTCCCTAGTTTTAGAGAGGTGTGGAGAGGTAATGGAAGTAGGTTAAGGCTTGATCCAAGATCGGCTAATGTGTCATAAGCCTCCGAATTACCGATCTTGCAAGGTAGAACAAATAGGCCCGGATCATCTAATTTCTTAGGTAGCTTGTTTTGAACGAAGGCGGTCCCTTTGTCGCCTAACTTGAGCTTCTTCTCATCCAACACATCAATAACCGGACTTTCAAGGTGGAGCTCTTTGAATTCATTGTCAAGGTTTTGAGTGGGAGGTGTTTCAACTATGTTGTTGACCAATTTAGTGTTTGATATCATAACTTCTTGGTCATTTTGAACGACTTGGGTTTGTTTGAAACACGAGCTCATGGAATTGACCGAATAATATTGTGGACAAGAACTAGGAGACGAAACCGATGAAATGGCGTTGACGTTTAGTTTCGGGTTCTTGACTGTGTTGCTAGGGAGTGCTCCCATTTCTTGGTCATTGAGGGCTTTCAACAAAGTGTCAATCTTATTGGTCATCTCGCTTTGTTTTTGTTTGAAATCGGCTTCAAACTTTGCTAAACGAGCTTCTTGAGATGCCATAAATTGGGACATCAATCCTTCAAAGTTATTGGTACTACCATTGCTGGAAGGATTGTTGTTGAAAGTACGGTTCGAGTTGGAACCGCTTGATTGGAAACGATTAGGTGGGTTGGAAGAATTGGTTTGTTGTACGTTTTGGTTTTGTTTCCACCTAAGGTTTGGGTGATTTTTCCATGAGGGGTTGTATGTATCACCGTAGGGGTTTGGCTCGGGTTTAAAAGTGTACCACTTGTCTCCCGCTCCGTCGGTACGCGAGGATGCGTAGTCCGCAAAAGCTTGTTCGGGGAGTTCCACGTAATCACGAGTGTCGTGGGGACCACTACATAATTCACATGAAGAAGTGATTTTGTTCACTTGGCTTGAAGGTTTAGGAGCCTCGTAGGATTTCATAAGAAACTTGACTTGGTCTTCAAGTTCTATGATCCTACGGTCGAAAGTGCTTGAATTGTTCGAAGGCAAAGATATTGCGTTGGCCGTTTTATTCAAATCACGGGGATCATTCCAGCTTTCGTTGTCATAAAGAGCAAGATCTTCCAGGAGAGCCCATGATTGTTCCGCACTTAGATCACGTAGCTTACCACCGGCCGATTGGTCAATGGTTTGCCTTGTGGAGAGATTGATGTGGTCATAGAAGATTTGGACTTGGAGCCAAAGTTCTATGCCATGGTGAGGGACTTTTTGGAGTAAGTCCTTGAATCGAGTCCATGCCTCGTAGAGGGTTTCGCCTTGACGTTGTTGGAGCATCAAGATATCATTCCTTAGCTTGGTAGTTCTTCCTGGTGGGAAAAACTGAGCAAGGAAACGAGTGGTGAGATCATCCCAAGAGGTGATGGATCCTGCGGGTAGACACTCTAGCCATTGACTAGCTTAGTCCCGCAGAGAGAATTGAAAGAAACGCGGTCGGGTCGTCTCTCGTGTGGCAACATCAAGGTCTATGGAATCAACGATTTTGAGAAAGTCCTTGAGATGTTGATTAGGATCTTCGGAACGAAGTCCATGGAATGCGCATCCGCTTTGCACCAACCGGATGGTGTCGGATCGCAAGGGAGTGACATTGGCTCCTTGAGTGAGCTCAATGGTGTTTCGATAGCCATGGTGGCTAGGACGGGAGTAGTCTCCTAAGGTACGGGCTCTAGGAGGTGGGTGTTGTTGTGGTGGTGGGTTGTTGGGATCGAGGATATTACCACCTTCCATGATGTCGGATGGTAATGGTTACGAACAAAGAAACGAAGAAAAAAGATAGACTAAAGAAAACCTAGAAAAATAAAATAAAAATCTCACTAGAAAGGAATCTAGTGAGTAGACCTAAAAAAATAAAAATTCAACCTAAACAATAACTATTCCCCGGCAACGGCGCCAAAAACTTGATGCGTGGTTTTGCGACCTTACAACAGGTTTTACCTCTCGAGGGATCTCAAGAGGCTTGCAATCTCCACCAGGCAGTGTACCTGACCGATGTAGTATAGTGTAGTGGCAATTACCGGGGGATTGATCGTTCTCTAGGGGAATAGTGTCGTTAGGATTGAAAAACTACTCTAATAGGTCTAAGGGTGAGGGAAGATTCTTTTTGTATTTTTATATTTTTTTATAAAAGCAAGTAAAATCTCGGGTTTGAAGGAGTGGGAGGAATTAGTTGCTAGTCAACTAACCCAAATAACTACAATTGCAAATAAAATAAAATAACTGAAAATAAAAAGGGTGGTGGAACTTATATGGAGAGAAATGTGTTTACTTAGATTTCCTTACTCCCTAACTATCTTTTACCGGTTGATTAGTGTGTATTAATTGCGTGGATGATGGGTGTATTCCTTAATACCAATCGTGGGGTGGCGTACGTACTTCCCCAACTCTACAAGCTCCTACTTAACTCCTATGTCGAGCCGGCTAAGAAGCTCCTAACATGGGATCACTAGAATTCGCTTATGCATTAAATACAACCATAATAACCTTTAGTACGCATTGGTTCATGTTTCTTAAGACGTTCAAGCAAGTTACCGTATAGGAGGTTAGCCAGTTTTCTTAAGCCTAACATCGATAAACAATCATCCAATACAATTAATAACACACCAACAATCAATAATCAATAGTTAGGTTTCATTAGATCTAAGCAAACACAAGATAAATCTAGCCTAGCATGTTAATTAAAAGACAAGAACAAGATATAATCAAACAACACATAGACATATTGAATGATTAATTGATAACTTATCTTCAATTGAACATGGGAGATCCAAGGGTATAAAACCCTTAAAAATGGCAGAAAATTCGTCTTAGGGTTTCTCCTCACAAAGTTGCACACAATGAATAAAATTTGCAAAACTATATATAGAATTTAGGGGCTGACGGCGTCACGTTGTAGGAGTTGACGCAATCACCTCGCCGCGGCTAGGGTTCCCGGATGGTCTTCCTGACGCCGTCCCTCTTTAATCCTCCAAAATCCACTCTGGCGCGTCAAGGGTTGACGCCGTCACAATTGTGCTTGACGCCGTCTCACTTTAACTTAAACCGTGTTAGCCTTGATCACCTTAAAGGGTGACGCCGTCAGATTTCCTTTGTAAAACTTTCTGGCGCGTCACGTGTATTTGTCATATCCACCTCTTTTGCCAAGCCGTGACGCCGTCAGGAGCAATCCTTGACGCCGTCACGTGTACTTTTCCAGCAGCTTGGGCATTTTGTCGAATTCTTCACTTTTATGCTCCAAAAATGTCCAAAATGCTTCCTTTTCCAGATTTCTTCTCCAAAGTACCTAAAATGACAAAAGGAACGATTTAGGGCAATATTTGATCAAATAAATACGATTTAGGGCTTAAATGACCCCCTAAAAGCGGTACACTTTTCGCTTCATCACATGCACCAACTTATGTTTTTCTTGCATTTCTTTTCAGTTGTGTATGTCATAGAATTTCAAAAACGTGGACTCCCACACGCTCATATCCTATTATGGCTAGAAGAAGAGTTGAAATGCAATATCGCACGCGAGATAGATGACATGATTACAGCAGAGATACCATGTAAATCAAGTGATCCAGAAGGATATAAAATAGTAACTGAATTTATGTTACATGGACCTTGCGGTGAAGACGCTAAACACGCCCCATGTACAGTTGAAGGTAAGTGCTCGGAAAATTTTCCTAAACATTTTGTGGAAGAAACAATAGTTGATAGTGATGGCTATGCGATTTATCGTCGAAGGGATAATAAAGCTTACCATATAAAAGGAAAGTTTAAATATGATAACAGATATGTCGTTCCTCACAATCGTTATCTCCTCATGAAGTACAACGCCCACATTAATGAAGAATGGTGCAACAGATCAAAGGCAATTAAGTACTTATTTAAGTACTTAAATAAAGGGCCCGACAGAGCTACAATTGTTATACAAGAGAATGTTACAACCGATGGTGATTTGGGAAATGTCCAAGTTTTGGAGGTGGACGAAATAAAAAATTATTTGAATTGTCGTTTCTTAGCTCCATGTAAGGCTGTCTGGCGTTTGTTTTCATATGATATCCATTACTCATATCCATCAGTAATGAGACTGAATTACCACTTGCCAAATCAGAACGCAATCACACTTCGTGACTCAGAAAGCTTACCCGCCTTAATTCAAAAGGAAGGTATCGACATAACTATGTTCACTGACTGGTTTGAATTAAACAAGTGTGATACATCAGCGAGAGCATATACATATGCTGAGATACCTCAACATTATGTGTGGCATGAGAAAGACAAAATGTGGAAACAAAGAAAACGTAAAAGATGCATTGGCAGGATTGTTTACTCTCACCCGGCTTCTGGAGAACGATATTATCTTAGAATGCTATTGAACATTGTGAGAGGGCCTGAATCTTTTCAAAATCTCATGACAGTTAACACCAGACTATGTTCCACATTCAAAGAAGCCTGTTTTGAGTATGGCCTTTTAAATGATGACACCGAATGGAAGCATGCTATATCAGAAGCAAGTATATGGGCGTTTGGACCACAGCTACGAGACATGTTTGTGACAATTTTGTTATTTTGTGATGTCAGTAGGCCTTTAAAATTATGGGAAGAAAACTAGCAGTTCTTATCAGAGGATATCCTCCATAAGAAAAGGAAAATTTTTAAATACCCCGAATTGGAATTCACGGATGAACAGCTCCAGAACTATTGTTTGCTAGAAATCCAAGAGTTGTTAACTAGGCATGGAAGATCTTTATCAGAGTTTCAAGATCTGCCGCTGCCTTACCCAAAATTACTAACCAACTTGGACAATCGTCTCATCAGAGAAGCATTAGATTATGATATGAAGAAGAGTAGTGTTGAACATCAACAGCTTCATTCATTGTTAAATCCCGAACAACGATTAATCTATGAAGAGGTAATTGAATCTGTGCATAATAAAAAAGGCAATTTTTACTTTGTATATGGACCAGGAGGAACCGGGAAGACGTTTTTATACAAAACCATCATCTCAAGGTTAAGATCAGAACGTATGATCGTCCTTGCTGTCGCATCTTCAGGTAAAAATGAATTCTCAAACAAAACAAAAACTACTTTATTAACTTTATAAAATACATATTGAACTAATAGTCTCAATTTATATAGGAATCGCTTCATTATTACTACCAGCAGGAAGAACAGCACATAGTCGTTTTGTTATACCGCTTGAATTATTAGAGAACAGTACATGCGGCATAAAGCAAAACACACATATGGCAGAACTCATACAGGAAGTTAAACTTATCATCTGGGATGAAGCGCCAATGACTCAAAAATATGCTTTTGAAGCATTGGACAAGACTCTAAAAGATATTTTAGGATATCATGAACCAGACAATAGGAATCGAATATTTGGAGGTGTAACGGTCTTACTGGGAGGTGACTTTCGACAAGTTCTCCCAGTTATACCAAAAGGGAGTAGGCCTGACATTGTCCAATCTTGCATAAACCAGTCTGCATTATGGTATCATTGCAAGGTCTTCACCCTTACACGCAGCATGCGTGTGAATGAGTATACCGAAAATGGCCAGATTGATACTCGAAAAAAGGATTTCAATAGATGGGTTTTGGCTGTGGGGGATGGCGCATTGCCAGCAAAATGTAAAGAAGGGGAAGATGAGCCAACTTGGATTGATATTCCCAAAGACTTTTTAATTAAATCATGCGATTCTCGTATCGAGAAAATTGTTGCAGAGACATACCCGGATTTTACAACAAGACAAACCGACGATGACTACCTCAAAGAAAGGGAAATCTTAACTCCTAAGAATGAGGATGCTGATGCCATCAATGAGTATATGTTTAACCAGTTAGAAGGAGAAACTGTTACATACAACAGTGCAGATGAGATTTGCAAGGGATCTACAGACAATCTTGAACAGCACGACCTGTATCCGATTGAATTTCTAAATTCCTTAAATTTCCCAGGTATGCCACCACATGCTCTTCACTTAAAAAAGGAACTTCCCGTTATGTTATTGCGAAATGTCAATCCAAGCAAAGGACTATGTAATGGAACAAGGTTACTCATTACAGATCTAGGCCAGTTTGTTATTCACGCTAAGGTGCTAACAGGTTCAAATGTAGGGGACAATGTTATTATACACAGGATTATACTCACATCAACACAGACTAAGTGGCCATTCGTCTTGAAACGTAGGCAATTCCCTCTAAAACCATGTTATGCAATGACCATTAACAAAAGCCAGGGTCAGTCACTTAATTATGTTGGTCTCTATTTGCCTACTCCCGTATTCAGTCATGGACAACTTTATGTGGCATTCTCTAGAGTCACCAGTCCTGATGGCCTTAAAATTCTAATGATCGAAGATAAGGATCCGGAACTTGCAAACTGCACGCGCAACATTGTTTTCAAGGAAACTTTCAGCAACCTATCTTAGCATAGCTATCTAATGTTCACAGATGATATGTAATAAATATATGCATTCAATATTAAGCTTAGTCATGAAATTATACACATATTTTCAAACATCTTATGCGCTGTGAACATGCAGTGTGAATAACTACTCATTAACAAACCAAACCACACTCATGTAAGTTTAGCACTTCTGTTGTAGCTCAGTTGCAATAAAAAATTATCATAACTGACATTAGAATTATGAAGTAAACCTGAAAAAAAATGAGCCTTTTTAACAACAATGAATACATGTTTGCTACAGTACTAAAAAGCAAGGTTGTTATCCGCAAGACAGCAATAAAAGTTTATAATCATAAACTTTCATAAAATTAAAAGCATATAATCTAGAAATAAGAACTAGCACAGTGAACAAACACAGATGCAGACTTCTACACATGTTCTATCCAGACCAAATACTTATATTTCAGAAATTTCCCTCAAAACAATTCTTTTAATGATGCCAACTCTTGAATATCAACTTACTGTAACAAAATGAACTCACAAATACCATTATACAAGAACTTAAAACCTTTTCGTACTATCGATAACATAATTCATTATGAAGTAAAAGTATACTTCATTAACATCCCATTGTATACTCTATACAATCACCAACAATCAATATAACCTTACTTATAGGTATCCGCAATACATCAAAAAAACTTTATAATCAGACAATTTCATATGTATTATCTAATACTAATCTGCAATGAAAAATAACAATTAAACCAAAATACAATTATCACAAACTTCTTAATTCATACTAAACAATGAATACCCAAATTAAATCAAACTTAACCAAATATGATAACAGATAAACAAATCAATAAACAAACTCCTAATATTCCAAAAAAAAAAAACATACTCAACAACATCTAACATATCATTTCACAAGGAACCTTAGACAGTCATACGATTATAAGCACTAGAGCATCATGTAATGAAAATTAACACAAGAAATTCAATACACAAGCATCACGATACTTAAATCAAATTAACCTATCATTTAATTTGATTAATATGTTGTATAATGGATCGGCCTAATTTGAGATAAAACCCTAATTTTTTTTCGCCAGATCTAAAAAGAGTGTGTGTTTCACTCATGTGTGTGTGAGAGAAGAAAGTCAACACATATATATTTTAACCCTTTATAATAAAAATAAAAAATAAAAATTAATAAATTCTTAAACATAATAAACAATTAATACTAAAATTATAACTGATACTTAATCAGTTTTTCCATTCATAGATACCAATAATTTTTTTACATCATCACTTCATTACCATTCAGATAAAACATAGATACATCCCAACCAAGTACATACATCAAAACACAAAAGAAAATGCCCAACACATCCTAATCTTCATCATCAGAATCTTCGGCGTCTTCCACCCTCTCCAAAAGTTCATCCTTCTCCTCCAAGCTTTGACGAGACAACAACAGTAGTTGAGCCAACAGATCAAGTTTCCTACGGTCCTTCAGTTGTATTTCAAGCAGACAATCACGCCCAGTTGCAGCCACAGCATGGAAACGAGAATATGCCGTAGCTGCCTCAGTGATTGTTTGCTCATTCTTCTCAATCACTGCCCTCAACTGGCTGCTCTCCTCTCCAATACGAGCGATAAAACTTTCTTCTTCTGCCTTCTCATGACTTATCAGCAGCTTGAATGCATCGGCAAGCTTACCGGATTCAGTTGCTTTTTTAATCTCATCAAGATTTGGTGTCTCTGCCATCTCAAGATTAGGCTTAAAATGTTGATAGTTGTGTGTTAAATTAGGGTTAAAATGTTAATAGTTGTGTGTTAAAATTAGGATTAAAAATAGTTAGCGTATATATAATGAGAATACGATTAGCAAACTACATTGTGAACAGTTAATACGTTGCAAAATTAACCACAAAAGACACCCAAGAGGCATTTCAACATTTAATTTGGGTGTTAATGCAGCCTTTGCATCTTCCGAAAAATTACATCCAAGTTGGGTTCAGGCAATGCATGAAGAAGAAACCAAGAAACTCATTTAGTAACAAAAGCCCCCTCACATTAAGAAGAATGACGGACAAGTCCTTCAAATAAAATAATTATAAAAAAAAAAATCGTTTGAAGAATATATTACGCGCAAATACCATATTCTGAGTTGCAACGCGCAATTACAAATCCACATTCTAAAAATTTATTACGCTTCCATACAGTTTAACAACATCGAAACCAGATACATTGGATATAAAACAACCCTTCCATGCACAATGTATTACCATTAACATCCTAAAGTTTAAAAAAAATGTTTATAATTTATCTTTATAGTTTATATGTTAATTGAAACTTTTAATTAAAATAAACTAATTTAAATGCAACAAGTTATTATAACATTACTAGGCATATAAATATCAATTACACTAAAATAAATACAATACAACTTCTCTAATAGGCATCTAAATACCGTCATGTGCTTATACAAGCAACCGCAATAATGCCCAAATAGTATTGTAAAACAAAAATATGTACAACCAAACAACTAATAAAACTAATTCATCACATTTAACATTTTCCCATCAAAGGACATCTCTAAACACAATAACGATCAAATAGTATTGTAAAACAAAAATATGTAAAACCAAACAACTAATTAAAGTAATTCATCTTAATGGCATTAAGCAACAACACGAGGACCTAAGACTAAAGGGAGTGGGGCTACCCAACTAAGGGGCGACTCGCGACACGTGGCGCTGAGTCAGCAAGTTGGGTAGCCTCCAAAAAAAGGGGGAGTGGGGCTACTCAGGAGGGTGGGGCGACTCCTGACACGTGGCACTTCTAATGATTGATTTTTTGATTGATTTTTCAACTTTTTTTTTTTTTTTTTTTCAACTTTTTGTTTTTTTTTTCATATTATATAAATAATATTAAAATTAAAAATTATTCAATATTAACTTATTAATAATATTAAAAATTAAAAATTATTCTTAAACTAAAAATACATTTTATATAAATAATAACTAAAAATACATATTAAAAATTATTCTTAAACTAAAATTACATATTAAATACTAATAAAACATAAATATTACATAATTGTTATACCTAATAATACTAAAAATTATTCTTCATCACTAACAAATCCGTCGACTTCTGGAGGCGCGTTTTCGTCTTCAATCGGGCCACGATTATCCCATACATGATCCACCAAATCCGCCTTAAGAATATTGTGTGTTTCGCGGCTTCTAACGAGATTTGAATTCTCAATCCGTTGCTCCATTGGAGTTTCTTGAGTCCAATACTCGGGGTTCAATGTCTGGTCGTGCTCGTTGAAATCTTGACAAAATGCCTTGTCCTCATCCTCCAAAATCATGTTATGGAGAATAATACAAGTATACATGACGGCATGCATTTTCTCCTTGCTCCAAAATCTTGACGGAAAACTAATAACTTTCCACCTTTTTTTCAAAACCCCGAACGCTCTCTCAATGTCCTTCCGTGCCGACTCTTGTTTCTTCTTAAAGTATTTTCTTTTTTCATCAATTGGGTCGGTGAAAGTCTTCACAAAGGTAGTGTATTCCGGGTATATGCCATCACTCAAATAATACCCGGCTCTGTAATAATTACCGTTTGCATAAAAAGCAGCTACAAATTGAAAATGAAAACGTGTTAGTGAAACATAAAAAGTTATAAAATACATAATTCTAACTATTAAAAAAATATAATAACCTGTTGGCGCCAACCCAGATATAATTTCTTCAAGTATAGGTGAAGACTCAAACACATTGATGTCGTTGTTTGATCCTTGCTGACCAAAATAAGCGTTCCAAATCCATAAATCGGTAGACGCAACCGCCTGAAGTATCAACGACGGTTTCCCAATATCCCCTCGTGTGTGTGTGCCCCGCCATGCGGTCGGACAAATCTCCCAGGGCCAGTGCATGCAATCAATACTACCAATCATGCCCGGGAAACCATGAACATGCTCATGCACCTCGTAAATACGTTGTAGATCCGTCCAAGTCGGTCTACGTAGATACGTCGGCCCATACATCTCAATAATACCTATTAATAGTTAAAAAGTAACAATTAAAAAAATACCAACTAACTATACTAAAAATATGTAGCAATTCTAACTAATAATGATACAACTAATAATTCTAACTAATAATAATACTACTAATAATTCAAAAAAATACTAACTAATAATTCTAACTAATAATAATACTACTAATAATTCAAAATAATACTAACTAATAATTCTAACTAATAATAATACTACTAATAATTCTAACTAATAATAATACCTTGACAAAATTTAGTCAACGTTTCCCGTGAAGTCCTCGCCGACATTTCCAGGTTCTCGTCAAATGAATCGACGCTCGATCCGTATGCTAGTTGACGAAGCGCGGAAGTACATTTTTGTATTGAGGTGAAACCTAACTTCCCACGACAATCATAATTTTGTTGAAAATACGGGTACTCTTCTTGCAACTCATTTGTTATCTTCAAAAAAAGCCGCTTACTCATACGAAATCGTCGTCGAAATACCCGCGCATCGAATACCGGTTGATCAACAAAGTAAAAACGCATCAACCTCTCGTTTGCCTCCTCTCGACAACGATTCACATACGCTCTTCGTCTGAAAACGCGGCCATCATCTGCTACCCGCTCTTCTTTCACGGCTTCAATAAATATATTAACGGTGTTATAAATGGCACCTTCGATCGCCTCATCTAGTTCCGAAGAATCGGAACTTGATGATGAGGAGGACGAATCTTCAAAATCTTCCATGATTTTTTTTTTGAATTGGTGGGGTTTTTTTTTTTTTTTTTTTTTTTTTTTTTTTTTTTTTTTTTAAATTAGAGTGTTATGTGTGTTTTTTTTTTTGGAAAATAAATGGTTGAATGTGTTTTTTTGTTTGGAAAATAAAAGGTTTTAAAAGGAAATAAAGAAGGATCCGTTTGTATCAAACAAAAAAACGGCTACAATTGCATCGAACAAAGAAAGCGAAGGGGCGGTAAATTTGGAACGCCTGAGGGGCTAATCGCCCTAGGGGGGCAGTGTGGGAGGCGATTAGGGGCGGCTCGGGGGCTTAATCGGGCTCGAAGACGCTTCACTCCCTTTAGTCTAAAGCTTCCATGTTCACCATCATTGTATACTTCTTTGCCATTACACACCTCAAATGTTGACAATAAGAAAAAAGTCATTTGACAAATGTATAATCTTCACCTACCTGTTACACACACCATAAACGCATACAAATTAGTTTATAGTGTAAACCCAATGAATACCAACCATTCCGCTACAAACACCTAGATACAATTGGTGTAACGCACAGGCTTAACCATGCCTCGTATGTATAATTATAGAATGTGATGTTAAACATGCCATTTAATGCAAAATTTTTAATTAATGCAACTCACCGTGTTGTCTATAATTATTCTGAAATCATTCCTCTATCCAAAAAACTAATCACTGAATATGTTCTCACACCTTTTCTACCACTTCACACAATCACAATTAATCCAGCGATTTCAAACTCAAATCAAACTCATATCACACCAAAAATAAAAAACAATCAATCGTTTAACACACTTATGAACAACAGCCATGGAAGTGGTATTCTTCAATACGGTGATGGCAATTACAGGTACTTAATTTATTGAATTGAAAATTGTTATTTTAGATTAAGTTTTTATTTAAAGATTTGATTTTTATTCATCACTACAAGAGTAATCAATTCGCTTATGTTAGATTAGGGTTGTTTTCATTATATTTTTCATATTTTGGGATAGTTTTAATGACTACCTTTGTTCTTTTAAGGTTGCACACCAAGTGTTTGTGATAATGTGTGAATGCTTTCTGTATGTGTGTATTTTGCAGATGGCTTGGAGCCTTTGACATTGATTAGTGATATACATAGCCTTTTATGACTTGTGTAGAGGTCAGTAAATCTTGCTTTCATGTTTAATGTTTAGTTCATATGCATAGCCTTTTATAAACATTATGTCTATTATTGATAGTGTATATATGAGCAGTGAGAATGAGCCGAATACTTCCGCGATGGTGCAATGGAGGAGAGTAGAGAGACAGATTAAACATTTTTTCATCCACCCTCGAACCAGGTTACAAATCTTTTATACAGTATGTGATATAGATTACTAAGTTTAAGATATTTTAAGTGTCAAAAGTGTTTGTCATTAAACTGTCAATTTTTAAATTCTTGCAGGTGCAGATCTTAGGCCAGCAAAAGTCTATGAACTTCGGCTTCTAAATTATATATCGAAGCATGTATTTTACCCTTCTGAAAAGAAGAAATTTAGTTGCCGCTATTATTATTATCGGGCTTCTATATCTGAGGTATATACTTCAAGCTCCTATATATGATAGAAATATATTGTTAAGAACAATGGAGTTCACAACTTCACATGCTGTTAGTTTGCAGTTTTCATATTGCAAAACTGGACTAACATTGTTCCTGGTCTTAGTGTTTGCAATCTGCGTGTCTTTTAAACATAACCTTCTGGATACATGTAGCAATCAACCGTTCAAGTACAAGTGGGGCGATCATGCTGTCACTCTTTCTCTATGATCTTTGTCCTGAGCAACATGATGCCAACAATGAGTATGACAACGTGAAAGCCAATACCAGGAATCTATTCTTTGAGATTCAACTTGATATCACTTCTGAGTTGGTATTTTTTTTCTTATAATTATCTACCAAATGTCTTACAAAAGATATGAACCGGATTATAAATAGCATTAGAGCAGATAATGCAAGTGATTTTTCAAATTTCAAGAACATGGATTGCAATTAATGAAATATATATGTATATATTGTTCCTCAGGTACACAAGGAGAAACTTATTAGATGAGCCGAATATATGTACTCGAGACGGCTGATCAGAAAAGCATAATAGATGTACTCGAGAGGGCTGACCTTTTGTGAATGGTTTGCTGCACAGAAGCATGGCTGGCTAACACCATATTAGGTCTTGCTTTCTGCATTCAGGTTTGTTCATATCCAGTTTTATCTTGAAATGGCAGTTCACGTTTGCTGAACATATGTACTATATCCAGGGAATTGAAATGCTCTCAGTTGGCTCCTCAAAACATGAATGTGCCATTGGGTGGAGAGCTGATCTGGTAAGTTTATGACTGCACCTTAATCATTGCTTATTTTTCTATTTTGACAATATTTGTTTGGAGTAATATGTGGCTTCATTGTCTTTGTCTAAACCTTATATGTAAGGGTTCGAATCCCTGTATCTTCAATCTCTTAGATCTAGGCTCCTTTATGTAAGGGTTGTTTAGATGTGCATTTTGAAATTGACTACATGATACTGAAAATCTTATTTGGAGGATGAGGGTCGTAATAATTCCAGCAGGTGATCATATTTGTACCATATGCTTATGTTTGTTGGCATGTACTTACTTCATAAGTGAGCAATAATATCTTATTTGTATCTTCAGATACTTACATCAATGTTTTGGAACAGATAATATCAGGTATGGAGTACTGCCACAGGAACATGTTGGTGTGCATGTTCCAATTTACAAATTTTTAACTGTGGTCTGTTAAACAAGAATCTAAACGAGAATGAGTCGACACATGCAGAAATAAAGCTGCTAACGCAAAGCTTCTTGCCAATCTCAGTTGCTCCAAGTCTGGTATATCTGATATGGTTTTATTGCTTTCTCTAATAAATTCCGGTTTCCATTACATTTCTGACAAATCTGGATGGATTTAATGTTGACTTTGGTTTAATGATATTCTTTTTGGTTTTGTAAAGGCTGAGAGAAGAAGACAAAAAGAAGATCTTCGTAGGGAGAGAGAAGCTATAGAGCTAAAGGCTTCTGTGGAAAAAGCGGCAGCTAAAAAATTTGCTAAAGAATCTATGGAACTAATTGAGGATGAACGTCTTGAATTGTTGGAATTAGCTGCTTCTTATCACACCTGATGGGGGTATGGAATAGACAATCGATGAGGAAAAGATGTGTTTTGGTTCCACATGAGTTTTGCAAATCCACGTATGAAATTATACATAACATTAAGGTTTCTGGATACATAATAGATACATTCTCTAGAATTCACCACACACTTTGACCGCCTCTCTTTCATCCTTATCTGAAGCCGAATGATGAAGAAGATTATCGGAGGTAATTTTCACTGTAGTTAACTTACTGTAACAGGTTTCCGATTCGGTATTATAAATGTTTTTTTTTTTTTTTTTTTTTTGAATTGTAGGTGAGACGGGAAGGATGTATGAACCAAATGTTGATGATGTGGGATACCGTTTGGTAAATATTTATACTCCAATAAGAGAAGATGGGGTCGAGGGGTGTCCCGTTTCTGCTTCAACTGCACCAATAACTGTTGGTAAGCTTTCGCCACCTCTATTTCCCCCCTATTATCTTTCAAAAATGTAATGGTTCAATGTTTGATTGTCGTTTTTCTGTTGATTCATGTGTTGACAGTTTCTTTAGTTATTGTTAATTTTTTTTTTTTCAATCTTTGATCTTAATTAACTACTGACTTTATCTATAATTTGCAGAACCAGATGTTCTTAAGGAAGTAAAACAACAGCTCCAACTTGGCTCTGTCAAGTTTGAGGTATGATTTTTTACTATCCTCTTTGTTTACCAAAATTATTTCCATATTTCATGTGCTCATAACATTCGTCTTTTCAACAGACATTATGTGACAAGGACAGATCTTAAAAGAAAGTAATTCTTCTTTTGATTAGTCTATGTATCATATTTTGATTTTGTAGGTATGCCCAAATTTTACGATTATCTATTAGTTAACATATTATGTCATAGTTGAGCTTGAAGGTCATATATTATAAGTTATAAAACATCCCTGTTATCAGTAGAGTCTTAACATTTTTTTAATAAAGTTTGGTGGGTGAATTTTAGTTGTTTTAGTTATTGGGTTGCTGGGTATTTTTAAGGTCGTTTCGGTTTGATGTTATGTTATAGCTAGGTATGGTGTTAGGATTACAAGAACCAGTGTATAGGGTGGAAGAAGTGTATGAACGTTATATACTTCAAAAGCAGTTTAAAACACAATTTTCCATGTTAAAACTCAAACAATATTTTCAGATAGAAAAAGAAATAGGTAGGTTAGGGTGATAAAATGGGACTAATATGGCTGTGTTTTGGGGCTGAGATGGGGACTAAAATGGATCGGTTGTTCCGGCAATTTCAGAGTTACTGTACGTCAAGTTGGACGTTATCTTCTTCAAGTATTAACATGGATTTAGTTACTCAAAAAAATTATCTTAGGCATTGTCCATTATTTCCTGCAAATGTTTGGGATTTCCATGTTTATGTTTGAATTTATCTTAAAGCCTGTTGGAATGTAGTAATCAAGAAATCATAATGAATCTAAAGACGAAGGACCAAAGTTATTTAGAAAGTGTATAACCGAATAGCGGTTAAGTTAGTTATTATTGAATAGATACAATGTGTCGTTTGGGCTGTGTCGTTTGGGCTGTGTCTATTCGAACAGTCACAATGGTTCAAAGGCAACCATTGGTCTAGTATAAATACTCATGTTATGTAAACGTTATTAGTGTGGAATAAATAAATAATATTGTGTATTTTAAGTTCAAACCCACCCTCTGTTGTTCTCATAACAGGAAAACTCAACAAAGCCAATATGATTTGGTCTTTAATATGTGTGGATGGTGGTGTTGGTTTCGACCCGTTTTGTGTAATAGGACAGTAGGCAAACGGGACAAGCACATATGTTTTGGTTCAATAAATTCTTAACTCTTAAGTTCTTTTTTGCATCATCATCAAGTAAATAACCTTATTATTGGACTATTGGTGCACTAAGTTGTTGGTATGTTAATCTTCAGGTACATAGGCTTGAGATGGCAATTGACAACACTAAGTTTCGACAATGGCTAATAAAATATGATCTCAGCAATTGGTTACTATCATTTTAACTTGAAGAGAAGTTTCTTATAGCTTTATTGAGCTGAATCCATGAATTATAGTTTACCATTTTACCTCTTTTTATGATATGTTGAATTCTGATGAGAAAAAGATATTAATGAGTAATCACGTATATGGTAAAACCTTGGGCATTTGCGTAGGTGCGAATACTAAGATTCACATTGGTCGTGTGATTTTTGTTATTGTTATTTTACCCCTTTTTATAAAATATAAATATGCCATGGTTTATTTGCACCAAAGGTGCCACATACATCAGTTGATTTCTGAATTTCTATTTATTATCTACCAGGACTTTTGGATTCTATAAACTATGCATACTTTGAAAAATGAGAATCTATAACATATGATACTGTATTACTTATGAGTGAATTCTTTTATAGCATGACTCTTATGACTCTTAGAAAAGCAAGACATATGAACGAACCCTAACTTTCACGGTCCAACCGTGGAAGTTTGTTACAAAATAGTCGCCACAACGTGGCGGATCGTCGCAATGCTCATTTATAAAAAAGGGTGGGAATAACTACTCCCTTGAAATGAAATGAAAAAAAAAAAAAAAAACAAAAAAAAAATGATTGTAACTGAATAAGTGATGTTGTTACAAATTAGTTACAAATAAATATATAAAAAAAATTGCACGAGCAGTTTATGATTCCAACCAACCACTCTCCATTCCATCTTCACATAACAAAAAACGGCTAAACCTAACTTCCCATCTTTTTTATAACCACCAAAACCATTTCACATCTCCATATTTTCAAAACAAAAAACAATGACTTCATCATCATCAAACGACGACGTTAACTTATTGGAAAAGAAAGGGTCATGGACCCCAGAAGAAGACGCTAAGTTGATACAGTTAGTGGAAACACAGGGTGCGAGAAACTGGTCGGTGATCGGGTCGAGTATACCCGGAAGATCCGGCAAGTCATGCCGCCTCCGTTGGTGCAACCAGCTCAGCCCCAATGTCCAACACCGTCCTTTCACTCCTGAAGAAGATGACGTCATCCTCCGTGCACACCTCATCCACGGCAACAAGTGGTCCGTCATTTCCAAGCTTTTGCCTGGTCGTACGGACAACGCGATCAAGAACCACTGGAACTCGACTCTCAGACGACGTGGACTTACACTGACTTAATAGGCATAATTATAATTTACCGACAACAACCTGAGTCAAAGTTTCAAGTTCTGTGCAGTTACTCACTTACTCCATTTGATATTATTAGCTATGTAAATTATAATTTACTGACAACAACCTGAGACATGTTTCGTAAATGATTGTCACTGTAGGGGATATAAGATGGTTACGGATCAATAAATCTTCTATGTATCTACGGGTTCATATGAGTATTTTTAGCTCATCTGTAGCTAGCCAGAATTCTTAAAGAGCAAATCATTAACAAAGAATTACAATAGGACGAGACTATACCCAAATTGAGTTATATAGCATCGGCATAAGATTTAGCTTCACAAAAAAAAAAAAAAAAAAAAAAAAAAAGCATTAAATCTCTTACTGTTGATAAACTATAACGAGTTTATTCAATGATTCTTCCTACTTTACTTCAATTTCGCCCTGTCCAAACTCAAAAGTAAAGCACAGACTCGAGAACAGAGAAGATAAACTGAAGCAAACAAGTAGAGGCAACAATAAGGCAATTCCCATTTGGGCATTACATGAGAGAATCGTCAGTTACATACCACTTTTTCCCGTTATTAACCATTATATTTGTCCCATTTTCATCATATTGAGGGGGCTTTAGATATCGACTAATTGTATTAAGCCTACAAAATACAGTATGTGATAATGTATTAAGCCTACTGATACGAGTTACAAAAATTACAAATCACTTATGTGTCTTCCCACCAAAGTCTGTGCAAGCGCGTCTAAAACGTCCTTTCTCAGTTCATCCATGGATTGATTCAGAAGAAAATGTTGGAAACCTTTTCATGGTACGTTCTCATGCATCTTTTTGTTTCGATAAATATATATACAGAATGAAGTTTCTTTCGTGATTTAATCATGACATCAACCTCCATCTCAGGTATGGAGATTTTGTATGACTTTTGCTGACATTCTCGGATTTTGGCCTTTTACTCTTGATGAATTTGTTCAATCCCTTCATGATTATGTACGTCTCACAACTATCCTCCTTTTTTTTTTTCTTTTTTTTTTTTTATATATATATATTTATTTATTTATTTTATTTTTTTTATTTTTTGTTGTTGTTGTTGTTGTAAGTTTTCTTTATTTCATTCAAGATGCCATTTAAAATAATAACTTTTTTTTTTTATCAGTTCAAGATTATTTGGAGAGGTTCACATTGCTCTCCTAAAGCTCATCATTAGAGATATCGAAGACGTTGCAAGGACACCCTCTGGTGTGCCCGGAACAAATCAATACACAGTTGCTAATCCTGAAGGTGGTCATCCTCAGATGTACCCGATGTAAGCCAATAACAAGTTACAAGATTGTTCGTTTTCCTTCTCTCTTCAATGTCGTGTACACCAAGGTAGTGTTCCATATCATATGGGTTGGAGATAGCAAGTGTAGCCCAATAACTTAAAATGGGTCAATATGATGAAAATTAATCATAAATGTTAACCGGGTCAAAACAATGCTGGACATGTATCCTTATATCACTGGTATTACACACTTTCTTTTCAGTATACAAAATTTGGAGAAAAAACTCGGACTAAAACTATTTCAACCCATTTGATACATGCTATATTTATTCATAAATGGCTAAATTGGGTTATGTTTGTTTCAAAAGGGTCATATATATACTGAGCCAACAACACATTTTTCAAGTGTTCGGTTTTTGTTTATTACATGGAATTATACCATGTTGTCATTTCCACAAGCATTACATTACATTTTGTGAACCATTATTTTGTTTAATATATTTGCCGTTATTCATTATTTATTTTACATGCATATAATTTTTTCAAACAATATTATGAAGCGAACCCGCCCATCGGGCGGGTCATGAAGCTAGTATATATATATATATATATATATATAGACACGTTGTTTGGGTCCACACAAGTTTGGACAGGTTTATGTAGCTCGTTACGACAATCATACTATATTGCTACCATGTTCATATTTTGAAATAAACATCAATCTAGATGGAGGTTAAGAACATTCAGGTCGACATATATACACAAAGTTCGGCTGATGTTGATAGGAAGGGGTTTAATCGAGTCAAGCAGAGCTTGAGCTCAGCTAGAAAATTATTGGGTAGGCTCAAGCTCGACAAGCTTTAATCATCCACGGTCTATGCTTAAGCTCGGCTTGTGCAAGATTAAAATTAATAAGGCTCGAGCTCGACTCGAAAAACTCAAATTTATATATAAACATCGCAATCCGATAGACAAACTCATCAATCAACTCAAAAAAGATGCGCAGTGTAGAATCTGTTATCGCATCAAAGAAACCATGAAGAATAAAAAACATCATAAAAGGGTTGGCGGCGTAGCTTGTTGCCCGTTTGCCTTCAATTGTATTATAAATAGCAATGGTATATAATTATTACGAAGTAAATACTTATGATTAGGCTAACACTAATATTAGCTCCTGAATTATTTATGTATATAAATGTTAAATAAGATTAAATATGTATATGAAGTCTCGACTCGTTTGCCCTACGGAATAAGTCAAGTAATAAGAGGGAAATGTTATTCATCCAAACTTCCAGTATTAGTTAGGTTCATAAGACTTACTATGGTTATATCTTCATTAACTCACATAGTCTTTCTATCTGATCTGTGTCGTTCTTTGCAAAGTAACGCCTTGACCAACAGTTAGCAGGGGATTTAATTACACGGTATAGACTTACTAATTAGTGACCAATTGGAGCCGTGTTTCAAGATAAGATTTATCAACATCTCGTCCTCTTCAGGACTCCATGGTCCTTCTATCGGATCCATGTCTTTCTTTTGACTATTATTCACTATATATAAACAGAAATAATGCCTCCTAGCGCAAGCCTTAAAGTCAATTGTGAATATAAGAGTTCATTTGCCCACGATTAATATCACTGACGGACGGAGGTTGTATGAAGATATTGTGATCAGTATGTATTTTGGCAACAAAAAAAGGGACGAAAATAATAATATTAACAAAAACAATAATAAGAATAGGAGGTCTTAGGGGTGGACCTAAGGGGGTTCATGGGTTCACGGGAACCCGATGAATGCTCGTTGCCTAGTGTAAATTTTCATTAAAAAGCACGATTTTTCTGAAATGAACCTGATCCGAAAATTTTGTTTCACATAAATACATGTATTGTTTAATTAGTTAACTAATATGTCAAAAAAATACATATTTTAATTTGTTTAATTACTAGTATTAATGAAAATTGTATCTTTTATCATTCATAAGACTTACAATGGTTATATCTTCATTAGTCATCGAACTGCTTTTCCCCTTCAAAGACGAATTCCAATCGTTCAGAATCACGTCATACGCTCGACCAATTAGCAATTGCGCAACAGCCTCCGATCCATCCCCAGGCGTAAATGGCATAACTGGAGGTGATGAATTGGGGCCGTGTTTCTCCACGAGTTTTGGCAACATCTCGATCTCGTCTTCATCGATCTCGTCCTCTTCGGAACTCCATAGTCTTTCTATCTGATCTGTGTCGTTCTTTGCAAGTAAGCGCTGCCTTGCCCAACATTTAGCAGGGGATTTACCCGGTATAGACTTACTAATTAGTGACCAATTGGAGCCGTGTTTCTCGAAGAGATTGAGCAACATCTCGTCCTCTTCAGGACTCCATCTTCCAGCTGTCTGATCCATGAATCCATCTTTACCAAAAAGTGATAACCACCTTGACAAACATGTCTCAACCGATTTACCCGGGATAGACTTACCAATTAGTGACCAACGTAAGCCGTGTTCCAAGATAAGATTTATCAACATCTCGTCCTCTTCAGGACTCCATGGTCCTTCTATCGGATCCATGTCTTTCTTTCGACGTACTATTATTCACTATATATAAACAGCAATAAAAAGAAAGAAGAAGCTAAGATGGTATATATTGATGATATAATAAAATGAAGATCTTAATAGATAGACATAAAAGAGAGAAATAACAGGGAAGTGAAAGTTTCTCAGAAGCACTGCACGAGGCATAATTATTATTACTCCGTGTTTCACCTATCTTCCTACATGGCTCATAGTCTATTCAAAGTCAACACACGGTTTTTTTTTTTTTTTTTTTTTTTTTTTTTTTTTTTTTTTTTTTTTTTTTAATATTATAAAGTAGTACTTGATTAAAACTAGAGTTAAGTAGTCCCTATAATAAAAATGAACTTTTCATAGTCAATTTTATTAATAAGTTAGATCAGAGGCGTCTCTGAGGATTTACGTGCCCTGTCTGAGCCGTTAAAAAATATGCCCCTTAGACTCCTTAGGCTTTAAGCGAATGTTTAATACCTATTTAATTGGGCCCAAGTTTAATTATAAGATTGGCATTTAATTGGGCCCAAGTTTAAATGTTTAATACCTATTAAAAAAAAAAAAAAAAAAAAAAAACCTATTTAAAAATATATATATATATATATATATATATATATATATAATATATATATATATATATATATATATATATATATATATATATATATAGGGAGACTTTCTTTCGAGAACCATCTTATCTGCGAGAACTGACAGAACCACCAAAAACATACATGCACGCCTTTTAAAATAAAATAAAAATACACGCAAATCATCAATAATCGTAAGTATCCACCTATTTTCTTCAATATCATCATGAACTCATCCTCTTTTTTCACAAAAACCTTACACACGCCCGCAATATTGTCGTTGCACGCCTTATAAGAACATATATGCACACATTCAAAGAAAAATTTTGTATTTCCAATTTCTTATCAAATTCTTTAGAACAACCATGTTTTTTTAAAAAACATATATGTTGTTTTTAGAACATATGTGCAAAAATACAATTATTGAAGGCGTGCATGTATGTTTTTGGTGGTTCTGTCAGTTCTCGCAGATAAGATGATTCTGAAATGAAAGTCCCACTATATATATATATATATATATATATATATATATATATATATATATATATATATATATATATATATATATATATGATTTTTTTTTTTTTTTTAAATGTGCCCCGCATAAAACGGGCCCTGGCCGGTTGGCCTCCCCGGCCCACCCAAGAGCCGCCTCTGAGTTAGATAATAAAACATGTTTTTTTTAAGGGTTTAGCTAACATATGTCCATCGGGCACGTATTAACGTCTTAATAAAAGAAATATTTTAGTTCATTCAAGTGAAAATTATGTTCAAATATAACAACTTATCACTTTATTTAATGTGTATTGAATGCATTTTTTTGTTAAATAAAAAAGTTTGTGTTTATTAATTACACACTAACTTGTGACCGGCGGGCACTTGTTAGCAAACCTTTTTTGTAAATATTACTAGAATTACCGGTTGAATATCCAAATCATTTAAATCCCTTTAAATAATTTCCACATCGTTTATTTATTTATTTATTTTTTTTGAACGTTCAACTTTCGTTAATCAAAAGAGAGACTAGCAAGAAGCTAGAATACAAGCAAAGTGTAATAACAATAATCAAATACAGTAAAGTTAGTAGTTGAATGAGGACCATTTGTCCAGTCTAGCTCAGATGAATTGGTTCTATTGGCAAGCCAAAGATAACTCGTAGTCTTGACTTCCTTCATGGCAAAGCGGATTGATGGTTCTTTGTTTGAAAACACACATTCGTTTCGAACTTTCCAAATCGTCCAGCAGTAGGAGAGGACGATTAAATTGATATGTTTGGCTTTGTCAGGGGGTATGAAAGGATCCATATGCAACTCGAACAGGTCTTTTGTTTGAAGAGGTCTTCGTAGTGGTATCTTGCACTAGGACAATAGCAAACTCCATAACGTGTCCGCAAAGGGGCATTCCAAAAAGAGGTGTTGTATGGATTCGTCACTTGCATTGCATAACAGGCAGGTGGTGGAGGGTATCGCGATCTTCCTTTGGAGCAACAGATCGGTGGTGGGTAAATGATTCATTTTCAATCTCCAAGAAAAGATATTGGTTTTGATTGGAGCAAGACGGTTCCATGGGAAGATCCAATGATTAGGACCATGAGCGGTTTTTGTTACACCCGTATCCCGATGAAGTACTATATATGTATATATATATATATCATGTTATGTATGCTAAGAGTTAAGTGTTATGACTGAGCTAGATAAATAAATATATGAGTGGTAAGATAGAAAGAATGAATCTTGAGGGACTAGTTTTGCCAAATAAGTAAAGTTATATCAATAAATATCTAATTGCTAGAAAGATTTAGAAAAGTCCAGAATTTGAGTTGGTGTGGCTGTGTTGGTGTCGACACATGAAGAGAAAAAGGAGGGAAACTCCATTCTTGTCTTTCAAGCTATTTTGATCTTCTTCAAGAGTTGCAAGTCATTAAGAAGCTTTAATTATAATCTTCCCATCAAGTAAGTGTTCTTCCCCAATTTGTGAATTAGGGTTCATGTTGTAATAGTTGATCATAATGATCAAAGGTTGGTGATCCATGATTGGTTATGTAATTAGTCTCTAATTAAAGATGATTGTTATATAGGAATCAAGTAAGAAATGGGGAAGCTATTGTTAGTGTGGTGATTTTGCTTGAGAATCAAGGTAAGTACATTGGTTATAACATGTCTTTGTTAGCTTTATCATATTTTGGTATGATAATGGTTTATGTGTTAGTTTTATCATGTTTGTTTACATGATAATGTGAAGGATAGGGTATAGGGTACGTTAGCTAGTATGGATCCATCACTAGATTTAGTTAGTTAGTCGTTGGGCTAACTATGGGAAGAAGTTCAACCTTATGGGTTGATTGTGTTAAGGTCGACTATGTCGGCGTGAGGTAAGTGCCCCTATATCGCTAGCTTAACTAGTGGTTAGACTAGTTATAGTTATGTTATGATTTTATATCATACATTGTTAGCTTTTTATTGCCATGTACTTACTAAGCGTTTCGCTTACGTGTTTAGTTGTGATGTTTTTCTTTATAGGTACCGAAGGATCTAGCAAAGGTAAAGAAAAGATTTAAGTGATTATGTAGTAGAAGTTCATACTAGAAGAAGTTGTAGTAGAAGACCGTTCTTTTGGACCAAGCATATTGAAGTTGGAAGCCCCCGACGTGTCTTTTCGTGTTTTGGGTATATTTCCTTTCATATGGTCATTTTGTCATTTAGCGGTCTTGTCGTCGTTCATGATCATTGTTTAAGTTGGGTCGTTGAACAAGTTTATGTAAATGTCAAGAAGTCCTTTGTTATGTGAATATGGTAGTAATTAGAAGGGTGTTTGGCATTTAGCCAAACTCACCCATTTTGGAAAGTTACGGGTCAAGACTTTGTACTAACAACTTTGCAATATATTAGAAATGTCAAGTCATGAATGAGTTTAAAGGGTTATGTAGTGAATCAGGGTTATGGGTAAAAAGTGTGTAGTTGAAATGGTATTTAAGGGGGTGTTTGGTATAAACGGGTTCTCACCCATTTTGGAAGGCTACGGGTCAAAATCTTGTAGTAACAACTTTGTAAGATATTAGGAATGTCAAGTTATGTATGTGTTTAAATGGTCATGTTGTGGTTAAGTGTTATGGGTGATTTGGTGTCAAAATATTGGGTGTTTTGCTGTCAAAAACTGCAGTTTTGCTCTTGATGACCACCTTGACGCCGTCACCCTTTAACCACCAAAAATTCTCTGGCCTATCAAGGCTTAACAGTTTTGTTCATGATGGCCTTCTTGACGGCGTCCCCTTTTAATTGTCCAAAAACTTTCTGGCCCGTCAAGGTCTGACGGCGTCACCAATTTTCTGACAGCGTCACGGTTATCTGGGCAGTTTTCGAAAAATCATATCTTTTAATCCGTAAGTCGAAATGGGTCGTATGACCTATCGTTTTGAAGCTAATTGAGTCCCTTTCATCTAAAAATAGCCTCAATGGCTGAATGTGTACTGATTTTTGTCAGCTCGTAAAAGAGTAACCGGATGTCAGTTTCTGGGCGTGTTTTTGTGCGAAATTTTCACGTTTTTGGTCGTTTTTTGTCACGGGGCGTTACAACTTGGTATCAGAGCTTCGGTCTAAGATATTTAGGATTTTCCCTTTGGATTTCCTAGACTTAGGCCTTGTGTAGATGCGGTTAGTATCGGTGTTTGTTATTTGTGTATTGTTTGGGTGATTTCGGGAACACATATGTTAAGTATTTTTATGACTACGCCTGGCCACCGTAGTGATAAAAATATGATACATATGTGAGATTGAAATCATTTAGGCTATACATGGATGATAAACTCTAGGGTGTTTAGTATAAGGATAGATATGTTATTTATGCAACGACTATGTATATGATTTTGCTTAATAGTGTGGATTGCTAATTTCAGTATAGTAGAAAAGATGGCGACGATTCAGAATAAGGAGGTGTTGAGAGCGACCTCCTCCCCCCATGATAGTGATGATCATAATGATGTACCCTCTAATAGTGACACGTCAATGTCAATGCCGGAAAACCTTAATCCTAGAAGTTTTACTAGAGCAGAGTTGAAAGATTTGGATGCGTTGGTAACGAATAGTGTGGGAAGAGCCATTGAGAAAGCTATGCCCTTCTTTATTAATAAGACAACTGAATATTTGCAAAAGATACTTCATGAGGAGATAGGGATGCTTAAGAAGAGTGGGGAGTTAATGAATGATCCGAATGCTAGACCCGGAAAAGCAGATTTGGATAGAATGAAGGGCGAGGAGAGGGAGGTGAAAAGAAAGCTAGAACAACCAACAACATTCGGTAAGCGAGGCAAATTTGATTCAACAAAGGAGGACAACACATGGAAAGTACCACCTCGGTGTAATAGGTGCGGTAAGAACCATATGGGAGGATGTAAAGCCGGGATGAAGGGATGTTATAAATGTGGGGATCTTAGCCATGTTAGAAAGAACTGCACCAAGTGTATGCTGACATGTTATGGGTGCAATGAAGAAGGACATAAGGTGAGTGAATGTCCTAAAGCTAATCCTAAGCAAGAGGAGCCGTTTAACTTGATCGAGGGAGAAAAGGTTGATGTTCCAAAACCTAAAGCTTATGTTTACCAAATGAGAGCCGAAGAAGCGAAGTTAGATTCCGATGTCGTCTCAGGTATAATCCTCGTTAATTCCAAACCCGTTTGTGTTTTGTATGTTTGAGGCACAAGTGTGTCCTTCGTATTTTATAGTTTTAGTAAGGAACTGTCCACTTCCCTAGATGAATTTTCGACTCCCGTAGAAGTTGAATTTGTCGGTAGTAAAGTTGTTATAGTGTCTAGCGTGTATTGTAATGTAGAGATAGAGATTGATGAGAGCGTTTTTAGGATTGATCTAATTCCCATAATGCTTGGAGAGTTTGACATTATTGTTGGCATGGATTGGCTTAGCAAACTCAATGCCTCCATTCTATGCAAACAAAAGGTCGTTAGAGTTGTGAACCATAGTGGTCGAGAAATGATGATTTATGGTGATAAGAGGGAAGGCGAGTTAAAACTTTGTTCCGTAATGAAGGCTAGAAAATATCTATCACGTGGTTGTCTAGCCTTTATGGCACACGTAGTAGATACGGGTTTTGAAAAGAAAAGTATCGACGATGTTCCGGTTGTAAATGAATTCCGTGATGTATTTCCGGAAGATTTGCCGGGTATTTCCACCCGATAGACAAGTTGAGTTCCGTATTGATCTTGTTCCGGGTGCTACTCCTATTGCCAAAACTTCTTATCGTGTTGCTCCGTCCGAAATGAAGGAGTTAATGAGTCAACTCCAAGAGTTACTTGACAAGGGTTTTATTCGCCCAAGTAGCTCACCATGGGGAGCTCCGATTCTGTCCGTTTAAAAGAAAGACGGTAGTATGTGGATGTTCATTGATTACCGTGAATTGAACAAAGTCACGGTGAAAAATGTATAACCATTGCCAAGAATCGATGACCTCTTTGATCAACTTCAAGGTGCGAAGTGGTTCTCAAAGATTGATCCTAGTTCGAGCTATCATCAGTTGAAGGTTCGAAAAGAAGACATTCCTAAGACAGCCTTTAGGACCCGATATGGACATTACGAGTTTACGGTTATGCCTTTTGGTCTCACGAACGCTCCTGCGGTTTTCATGGATCTCATGAACCGTGTATGTAGACCGATGCTGGATAAATTCGTTATAGTGTTCATCGATGATATCCTTATCTATTCTAAGAGTAAGGAAGAACATGAACTACATCTTCGAGAAATTCTTGAAACGTTGAGAAAAGAAAGATTGTATGCTAAATTCTCGAAATGTGAATTTTGGTTGCAAGAAGTTCAGTTCCTTGGTCATGTTATTAATCCCGATGATATTAAAGTTGATCCGTCAAAGGTCGAAGCCGTGATGAATTGGCAAGCGCCGAAGAACGTTGGTGAAATTGAAGTTTTATAGGACTCGCGGGTTATTATCGACGGTTTATTTAAGACTTCTCCAAAATTTTATCTTCGTTAACCGAACTCACCAAGAAGAATGTTCCTTTTTGTGTGGAGTGAGAAGCGAGAAGAAGCCTTCCGTACTTTACGAAAAAGGTTGTGTAAAGCACCGATCTTAGTGTTACCAGAGGGAACCAAAGACATGGTGGTCTATAGTGATGCATCTTATTCTGGTCTAGGATGTGTTCTTATGCAAAGGGGTAAAGTGATCGCTTACGCTTCAAGACAATTAAAGAAGCACGAAAAGAAATATCCGACTCATGATCTTGAAATTGCGGCCGTAGTCCTTGCTTTGAAGATTAGGAAACATTATCTATATAGTATGAAGTTCATAATTTACACCGACCATAGAAGTCTTCAGTATTTCCTTGATAAGAAAGATCCGAATATGAGGCAACGTAGGTGGTTAGATTTGCTGAAGGATTATGATTGTGAAATTTACTACCATCCGAGTAAGGCGAACGTTGTAGCGGATGCACTAAGTCGTCAGGGCCGAAGTGATGTTATATGGATTCACTCTTTGAGAATGATTATCCCATCTGATCTTTTCGATAGAATTAAGTTAGCTCAGGAGGAAGCGTTAAAAGAAGAGAACCGAGACAAAGAACGTATCATTTCTCACATTTCTCATCTTAAAGAAGTCAGCCGAAGAATTAAGACACGGTATGGGAGAGTTTATATTCCTTTTTGAAACGACATAAAAGAATTACTCATGGAAGAAGCTCATAAGTCAAAGTATTCTATTCATCCGGAAGCTACGAAAATGTATCTTGATTTGAAAAGAAATTATTGGTGGCCAGGTATGAAAAGAGATTGCGTGAAGTACGTAGAATGATGCTTAACTTGTTTGAAGGTGAAAGCCAAACATCAAAAGCCGTATGGAAAAGTGCAGCCTTTAGACATTCAGTTTGGAAGTGGGAGAAGATTACTATGGACTTCATTACGAAATTGCCAAAGACGAAAAAGAAGAATGATATCATTTGGGTAGTAGTTGATTGTTTGACTAAGAATGCTCACTTTAATTCGATTAGGGAGAATGTGCCTGTTCATAAGTTAGCAAGGATTTATATTAGCAAGTTAGTCGCGTGTCATGGAGTACCTATTTCCATAGCTTCTAATCGAGACGGGCGTTTCATCTCAAATGTTTGGCACTAAGTTACATATGAGCACCGCGTTTCATCCTCAAACCGATAGGCAAAGCAAAAGATCGATCCAGACATTAGAAGATATGCTACGGACTTGTATAATAGACTTTGGTGGTAATTGGGATAATTACTTGCCCTTAGTAGAATTCGTTTACAATGATGGTTATCATGCTAGTATAGGCATGCTACCTTATGAGATGCTTTATGGTGGAAAGTGTAGGACGCCCGTATGTTGGGAAGAAGTTGGAAGGAGAGAACTGGCTAGCACGGATATAGTGTTGGCAATGACGAAAAAGGTAGAGATGATTTGAGTAAGACTTAAGGCGGCACAAGATAGGTGGAAAAGTTATGCCGATAATCGAAGAAGGCCAATAGAACTCGAGGTAGGTGACATAGTTATGCTAAAAGTTTCGTCGTGGAAGGGTGTTTTTAGGTTTAAAAACAAAGGGAAATTAAGTCCGCGCTTTATAGGGCCATTTAAAATTTTGAAACGTGTGGGCGAGGTTGCATATGTGTTAGAATTCCCGAGGAAATGAGAGGTGATCATAACACCTTTCATATGTCTTATTTGAGGAAATGTTTAGTGGAAGAGACTAGTGTAGTCACGTTAGATGACATTGAGATTGATCCGGAATTGATTTCTCAAAAGGACGAACCAGAAGCGATTCTAGGAAGACAAGTGAGACAACGTCGAAACAAAGAAATTCCGTTAGTATAGGTGCAATGGAGACCTCGTAAAGGAACAAGCATTAGATGGGAGCTAGAGGAGAAGATGAGGAGTGAGTATCCTCATTTATTTCAAGCGTAGATTTCGAGGACGAAATCTTATTTTAAGAAGGAGAGAATTGTTACACCCGTATCCCGATGAAGTACTATATATGTATATATATATATATCATGTTATGTATGCTAAGAGTTAAGTGTTATGAATGAGCTAGATAAATAAATATATGAGTGGTAAGATAGAAAGAATGAATCTTGAGGGACTAGTTTTGCCAAATGAGTAAAGTTATATCAATAAATATCTAATTGCTAGAAAGATTTAGAAAAGTCCAGAATTTGAGTTGGTGTGGCTGTGTTGGTGTCGACACATGAAGAGAAAAAGGAGGGAAACTCCATTCTTGTCTTTCAAGCTATTTTGATCTTCTTCAAGAGTTGCAAGTCATTAAGAAGCTTTAATTATAATCTTCCCATCAAGTAAGTGTTCTTCCCCAATTTGTGAATTAGGGTTCATGTTGTAATAGTTGATCATAATGATCAAAGGTTGGTGATCCATGATTGGTTATGTAATTAGTCTCTAATTAAAGATGATTGTTATATAGGAATCAAGTAAGAAATGGGGAAGCTATTGTTAGTGTGGTGATTTTGCTTGAGAATCAAGGTAAGTACATTGGTTATAACATGTCTTTGTTAGCTTTATCATATTTTGGTATGATAATGGTTTATGTGTTAGTTTTATCATGTTTGTTTACATGATAATGTGAAGGATATGGTATAGGGTGCGTTAGCTAGTATGGATCCATCACTAGATTTAGTTAGTTAGTCGTTGGGCTAACTATGGGAAGAAGTTCAACCTTATGGGTTGATTGTGTTAAGGTCGACTATGTCGGCGTGAGGTAAGTGCCCCTATATCGCTAGCTTAACTAGTGGTTAGACTAGTTATAGTTATGTTATGATTTTATATCATACATTGTTAGCTTTTTATTGCCATGTACTTACTAAGCGTTTCGCTTACGTGTTTAGTTGTGATGTTTTTCTTTATAGGTACCGAAGGATCTAGCAAAGGTAAAGAAAAGATTTAAGTGATTATGTAGTAGAAGTTCATACTAGAAGAAGTTGTAGTAGAAGACCGTTCTTTTGGACCAAGCATATTGAAGTTGGAAGCCCCCGACGTGTCTTTTCGTGTTTTGGGTATATTTCCTTTCATATGGTCATTTTGTCATTTAGCGGTCTTGTCGCCGTTCATGATCATTGTTTAAGTTGGGTCGTTGAACAAGTTTATGTAAATGTCAAGAAGTCCTTTGTTATGTGAATATGGTAGTAATTAGAAGGGTGTTTGGCATTTAGCCAAACTCACTCATTTTGGAAAGTTACGGGTCAAGACTTTGTACTAACAACTTTGCAATATATTAGAAATGTCAAGTCATGAATGAGTTTAAAGGGTTATGTAGTGAATAAGGGTTATGGGTAAAAAGTGTGTAGTTGAAATGGTATTTAAGGGGGTGTTTGGTATAAACGGGTTCTCACCCATTTTGGAAGGCTACGGGTCAAAATCTTGTAGTAACAACTTTGTAAGATATTAGGAATGTCAAGTTATGTATGTGTTTAAATGGTCATGTTGTGGTTAAGTGTTATGGGTGATTTGGTGTCAAAATATTGGGTGTTTTGCTGTCAAAAACTGCAGTTTTGCTCTTGATGACCACCTTGACGCCGTCACCCTTTAACCACCAAAAATTCTCTGGCCTATCAAGGCTTAACAGTTTTGTTCATGATGGCCTTCTTGACGGCGTCCCCTTTTAATTGTCCAAAAACTTTCTGGCCCGTCAAGGTCTGACGGCGTCACCAATTTTCTGACAGCGTCACGGTTATCTGGGCAGTTTTCGAAAAATCATATCTTTTAATCCGTAAGTCGAAATGGGTCGTATGACCTATCGTTTTGAAGGTAATTGAGTCTACTTTCATCTAAAAATAGCCTCAATGGCTGAATGTGTACTGATTTTTGTCAGCTCGTAAAAGAGTAACCGGATGTCAGTTTCTGGGCGTGTTTTTGTGCGAAATTTTCACGTTTTTGGTCGTTTTTTGTCACGGGGCGTTACAGTTTTGATGAGGTGATTTTTCATGGATTTGGTTGTGAAAATTCCAGATGCATTGCAGGTCCATTTCCATGAGTCCGTGTCGTTGGTAAGCATGACATTTCGAAGTTGAGACAACATCTCTTGAAGTTGGTATAACTCGGTTGTACTTGCTGGTGGCGAAGTCCATTCCCATTCCCATTGGGAAAATTGGTCGTTTCCTGTGCAGCGGTCCTTGATAACACAATCTTTGTGTTTTTCAAGTTTGAATAAAGCTGGGAATGCGTTGCAAAGCGGTTCCTCTCCAATCCATTTGTCAATCCAAAGCCGAATGTTTGCTCCGTTTCCAACATGACCTGTAAAAAGGCTATGCAAAGAAATATCAAAGCAATTGAGGTGGGAGTTTAACTTGGCTATGTTGAGCCAAGCTCCCACCAAACCTGGTTTACATGGAATCGGTGTGCAATTTCTGTTAGTTGTGTGGATGGCAGCGATGGTGCGTCTCCACAGACTAAGTGGTTCGGTTTTGAAGCGCCACCACCACTTTGACAATAATGACAAGTTTTTAACAGCTAATGATCCCAACCCAAGCCCTCCCGAGTCAATGGGTGCAATTACTCTTTGTCAAGAAACCCAAGAGATTTTCCTCGACATATTTGCACCACCCCAAAAGAAATCTTTGCGAATTTTTTCTAACTTTTCAAGAACACATACCGGGGCCTTGTACAACGAGAAATAGTAAGAAGGAAGGCTATCAAGCACCGAACGGATGAGGGTGATTCTACCACCAATTGAAAGGGTAGTGGCTTTCCATTTGGACAATCGGTTTTTGAAGGTTTGGATAACGGGGGTCCAGTTGTTTATTCGGTTCATGTTAGTCCCAACAATGAGACCAAGATAGGTAATGGGGAAGTGACCAATTTGGCAACTGAGAATGTTGGTGGAGAGGCTGATGTCGGGCTGTTCAAGTCCAATGCCATAAAAGCAGGACTTTTGTAGGTTGATCTTTAGTCCGGAAGAAAGATAGAAGCATCTCATGATTCGCACGATGTTGGCGAGGTGGGTTTGAGACCATGAGCCAATTAAGATTGCGTCATCTGCATAGAGGAGATGGGTGATGGTGGGCCCGTAATTTGGTAGTTTGATGCCAGATATGAGGCCTAGTCTTGAGACCTGTTGTATTACACAGGAGAAAGCCTCCATGGTTATGATGAAAATAAAAGGAGACTGCGGATCTCCCTGAGGAACTCCACGTTCACTGTTGAACTCCGATGTTGGAGATCCATTAACGAGGACAGTGGATCTCGTGGAGTTTAGAATCCCTCTCATCCATTTGAGCCATCTTCCAGGGAATCCCATTTGATGCATAACTGAGATGATGAAGTTCCAATTCAAGGAATCGAATGCTTTCTCGAAATCTATTTTGAAGTAAAAGGCCACTCTTTTGCACTTTTTTAACCATGCGATTATTTCATTTAACATGAGCGGACCATCCAGGATGTTTCTATCAGATAAGAAAGCAGATTGGGTAGGAGAGATGATCTTATTGATTACCTTTTTGAGTCGGTTAGCAAGGACTCTGGAGATCACTTTTTTGATACAACCTATAAGAGTGATAGGACGGAAATCATTGAGTGATTTGGCTGAGGTAGTTTTTGGGATGAGGGTGATGAAGGACGAGCAGCAACCATGGCTGATGGTGCCTGTATGATGAAAATCAAGCAGGATACAAAGGAAGTCCATTTTTAAATAATCCCAAATTTTTTTGATAAATCCCAGATTGAAGCCATCTGGGCCGGGGGCCTTGTTGCTATCACAATCCCATACTGCCTGCTTGATTTCGGCTAGGGTGAAATGTAGGATCCTACGAAAATCCATTGTAATAATCCTCATTAATTAATAATAACCTCGAGTTACTGTCTAATAAATCCCATTTTTACGGGAAAATTTAAATTTTTATTTACTTACTATATTATTCCTACCACGTCACGTTATCACAACAATTATCAAATGTCAACACTAGACCACGACATGTATTATGAAACGTAACTAGTTCACAAGAATTAGTATTTCATAAATCACAATATACACTAATTACAAATCTCACTAATTATCACTTAATTTTCACTAATTACATTTGTTTTCTCTAATTCTCTACTAGCCAAATGGGCTGCCCCATTTTTCCAGCCCATCACCATCTCACTTCACACGGGTCAAAGCCCAAAATCCACAACCCACGCATTTCTTTTAGATAATGTGAAATTCGACTTCCCCAACCTCTCCAAAACAGCTCGAGATTTTCCAAATTCTAAACGCAACACACGAATATTTTTACATACTCTCATTCACCTCCCAGTAGGCTATGGGTGCGCCCAGTTTCAGAAACTTAAGTTGAGTTATGATATGATCGTGAATACCAAATTGTTTGTCCCACTTCTACCCAAAACGTGTAGATAAAAATCACAAGACTCAATCATTTCGAACCACGATTTTTCCTACACATTTCTTATGACCATGTTAACGTGCTATGATGTTGAAAAGGAAGTTAGAACAGCAGTAGACATTTATGACTCGCTAAACTCATTTGGCACCCTTAATAAATACAAACCGAATACGTACATGTATCAAACACAAAAGATAAGGCTTATCTCCTTTATGAAATCTATCCTAGAATCTCATACTGTCAGAAAACTAGCTTATGTGTCCTCTCATCTACAGTAGCCTCAATGATTGGTTTTGAAGTCAATAGGTCAACAAAACGTGTGTAACTCTTTCTATAAGAATACCCATTCTATGCCACTCTATCCTACCCTCATATCAACTTACTTTCACCCCTAAAGACACTCTAAAACCCAGCAAACCTCCTGCCTCAAGATAGAGAACAAACGAGCAAGTGAATAAAATACGTTAAAATGTATACAATCCTAGCAAGTGGACTGTCTTTACTCTCGCGCTCCATTCGACTTCCCCAAGTTTCTTCACCACCTTTAAAAGGTGTAGTAAGTATCCATACTCTCTCTTACTTCCATTCTCACGCACACAATTCACAGCATGCATGTTTTCTTATTTCATTCGAACATTTGATAGTCACAACTTACTTACATTCGTTATTCTAGTAACCCACCAAGAAGTAACGAACCTCCACTGAGGAAGATTTAGAAAACACTCACACTTTACTAGTGCACGTTAATAATATCATGTCATGCATCATTCTTTGTTTCCCACTCGAACGTATCACAATTCTATATTTGAGCACACAGTAACTTATTTCGAACCATGTAAAAAGTCAAACTCAATCTTGTGGAGTCTTAACAATCACACACTCCACACTCACGTTTAATTACCTCACTTCATGCATTGTTAAACGTCTCAAAACTTTAATATCATACGTACAAAATATACGAGAAAAACACTTGAATTATTTAGGAAGTTTGTACATAAAAGACAGCCCAAGCCGCCTAGTAAATGACTCAAAAACTCACGAACCAACTTAACGACCATGTCTTATTTTTATACGACCTGTTAAACGACGTGGCTAACTATCATTTTCATGTAGACAACTCATAGAAATAACCACATCTCGACCACTAAAAACTGCCAAAGTGATCCACAGAAAAACTGTTTTAAAACTACAAAAGCTAGCGACATGGGCTTTAGAGTCCATTAAGCTGTTTTATAAGCTATGGAATAAGCTGGCTTTTTGGCACCTTTATATATGTAATGAGATGATAAAAAAAATAAGTATTTATGATATAGTCAACTCGCTCAAAGAACCACGGTTAAAAATAACAAATGGGCTTAATATATAGCTCGTTAAGGCCCATTTAGATGAAAAATAAGCTACTGACCGAATAAGCTATCAAAATAAGATCTATTAATCTTAAATAAGCTTCAGGAAAGCACGCCCACCTTTTCCTCACCATTTTGTCACTTTTGGACTAAAAATGTAACGCGATCTAACTAGAAGGACTAAAACTGCCAAACTATGAAACTTGTGGACTGAAGCTGTGAGAACAGTTTATACAGGACTTAAATTAACCATTGAATTAACTTCAAGCCTTATATGGACATATGGACAAGTTTTGGACTATTTATGGACTATGGACTTAACGAAGGACTAACGGTGTAACGCAATCGCAGTTAGGGTAAAAAGTATAAAATCTGGGAAAGGACAAGGACCTACTGAATACACTTGACATTCTTATTTTATCTTCCATTTTCCACCCTCACTTCATATGCATTTTTACATTTTAGTTATGCATTATTTAATTTTCGTTATTTCTTAGAAATTTAACGATTTCACTTGCATATCATTCCATCATATTTGAGGAGGTAATATTTTGGGTCGATTGGCATAAGAATCAAGATAATATCATACATGATATTATTTTTCTTAACTTTAATCATTTTAAGCATATCACACTCATATCATCAAATCGTTATACGATTTCTCACTTTCACACTCACTGTTAGTAATAAGTCAGAATCTTAGACTTCCCTCATATTCAGGTCTCGTATCGAAGACGTTTCCGTGATCGTTCCCATAGATCTTATAATTCTATCTTGTCAGATACACTCCAGGTGAGTCGTGGCCCCTACTTTTAATACTTGTTTTTAATAACTCTTTTGGGGGAGATACATGCTTCAACTGTTTTAAGTTTACTTTTATACTTTGAAAACTCTCATGATTTACTCAAAATCATCAACTATGCTTTACATGTTTTGAATCACCCTTTGGAAGGGATATATGCTCGTTATACTTGCAAATTGCTTGCTTAGCTGAAACACTGTGTATGAAAAATAACATTTTCAAACTACTTGTTGTAACATGACACGGAGACTCATTATATGCATTCATATAGCAATTGAATGTACTGTTAACTTTACTATGATATTTTTACATTTCACTAGAAATAATTGCCAAGACTAAAGTACGCATATTCTATGAACCCCTGAAACCTATATTGCCTAAGTTTACTTTATTGCCATAAAGTCCCTCGATCATGAGCCATTAATCACTGCGGTGAGCGCGAATATAGTGAACAGCTTCGAAACCTGTTAGAGGCTGACGACCTATCCCACTAAATACTTTGACGGAATGCCTTATGGTTAGTCGTATTTAGTCGTGATACACTATATTTGAGAAAAATAGGAATTGGCAAATCACCTATTACATGAGGGCTAAACACCCATCAGTAACCTGATGTGGACTCCACCGTTTTACGGCACATTGTTAACGTTTTGCGTGTCATGAGGCTTAGGGCAATATAATTATATGAATGTTTCATATATATATTAGGATACAGCTGTATTTAGTTAAACACCACACCACACTGATAGATTTCAGACACTAGATTATTATTTTCACTATGTGTTAGGATTATGGATCCCGTACTTGAAACTTAATTGTTATCATATGTGACTTAATTGTGACTTCTAATAAAGACAGCCCAAATTGCTTGGTATATCGTTACTTTTAAAAGTTGACTCAACACTTCATTTCGAGCATATAACAACGTAGCTCATTCTCATTTAAAACTGGAAACTTATGATCATCTGAGTTCATAAATGATTTACTTGTGGATTTAAACCCAACGCAACTTGATATTTACTACATGAAGTACTAGTATTTATTTCAATTACCACTGTACACCTCTTGAATTCATTGAAAGAAAGTTATTTTCTATTAAACTTGATCCGAGCCGGATACACTTATAAATAAATGCAGACAGCGGATACGCGTGAACAATTACAAATTACCCCTTTGTGAAAAAGGATACTTGCAAAAACTCACGTTCGTGTGTAGTGTGAAGACAGGTAAGTAATTACCCGAATCGTTTCCCAACGAGGTGTGAATGGGCCAACTGTGAAAAGCTAGGATTAGAGTGACTGATGCGATTAGATATTTTTGATTTTTTGCTTTTTAACAATTCTAAATAACAAATTAAAAACAAATATGCACAAGAAAATTAAACGCGATTAAAAATAAACTAAAACGCGTAACGGGGAAAGCTAAAATGGGACTAAAACTGAAATTTATGAAATTTAAAACCTAAAAATGTAAAATGACTTAAAACTTATTTAAAAACTTAAATTATATTTTTTTAACTTTTTATTTAATTATTATTAATTATTTATTTATTTAATTACTTATTAAACTATTTAAATTTATAAAAAAAATACTAAATGAACAAAGAAAATTCTAAAACTTTTTCTAAAAATATTATAAGATGAAAAGAAGCTAAGAAAATTATAAAAATGAAAATTACTTAATTAAAATTTAAAAAGATAAATTCTATTAAATAGAAGCTATCACTATTTTTCTATTTTTGGTTTTCTTAAGGTCTAAAAATATAATTATATTTTTCCTAGATTAAAATTAATAAAAGAAAATTATGAAAATTAAAATTATATTTTTCTGATTATTTTTCTATTTATTATGATTTAATTACTAATAGAAACTAATTAAAAAGATTAAAAATATTAAATGACTTAGGAAAATTATGAAAAATTCTGAGTAAATCTAAATTAATATTAGAAAGCTAGGAAAAATAAAAGCAGAAGTTATCTTAGCCTGATAAGCAGATTTGGGCTAAGAAGCAGTTTGCATATAAGCCAAAAATAAGCTAAAAAGCTAGGAAAATTACCAAAGGCTCAGAATAAGTTAAAACAACTTAATAAAGCATGAGACAACTAAAAAAGCACAATAAGCAATAGGAAATAAGCAGATAAGCACATGCACAGTTGCAAAATCTCAACAGAAACCTCAGAAATGCAGCCCAATTTGCAGACAGATTAAGCACACTAAATAAGCAGATAACTTGAGTAATATGGGGGCAAAAGATAGCTTATACTATGAGCTACATGAAAACACTAAAACCCTATGACTACAACCCCAATTGAAGTCCAATTTGGCCCTAGATCAGCAGCTAATGAGCTATGCAGGCTGCTAAGGTTGGGTGTTTGGGCTGATTTGTGTGCAGAGTTGCACAACAACCCAAGGACCAAAACAACTCTTGTAATTACTCTTATATGAACTAAGGGACCTCAGAAAAGCAACAAATGAGGGTCAAACAAGCTTCTAGCTTATTATGCCTTATATGAGCTTACTGTGGTCTGAAGTGAACAAGGGCAATGTAAAACTTGGCTTTCTACCTATAGGGCTTATCAGGACTAAGAAGTAGCTTATTATGACTTGTTTGAGCTGGTTCAAAGTTGGACAAAAGGCAAATGCACAGTAACTATGGAAAGGTGCCAAAAATAAGCTTAATCCAAACACCCTAATAAAAACTGAAAAGGCTAAAATAAACTACAAGCTAACTGAATTAAGCATGATCAAGTCTATACTATTATTTCTAAGCTACTGATGATTATAAAAAGCAGAAATTACAGATAAATAAGCAGAAACATATGCTGAACACACTTAAGCAGAAAATAAGCCAAAAAGTAGAACTTGGCACTCACAACTGAGATTGGCTGAAAATGAATGAAACAGGGAACAAGTCACAACCAAGCTTATCCAATAAGCTAGAAATTACCCAAATAAGCTTGTCACATCAGCTTATTCTTCAAAAACTGCTTATTTGACCAAGTGTTAACTTTGGTTGACTTTTTGATTCTTTGGACATTAACACTGATTAAGTGACAATAAGCTAAAAATAAGGTGTCACAACTTATCTTAACTTGATTTCACTGAAAAGATATGCTTTTGAAATCAAACAACAACAAACTTTAAATCACATAGTTAACTAAAAATTGAAATACACTGAAATTGGGACAAGGTTTTGTTGAATTTACCCTTAAACTGAGAATTACATTTAACTGAAGTTGAAATTACAATAAAACCTAACTTAACTTAATCTAAAAATTACACTACGAAGGTTTTTGGTCTAAAAATACAGTGACATCTTGAACTCTTGGTCTTCTTTTCTTTTTATACATCCCAATAGCTTCTCTGACCTCTCTTGAACATATCCCCACCATTTGATTAGCCAAAATTGATCTCAATCGTTCAATTGCTTTTTGGCGGGAAACCACTTGGGTGGATTTTTGGTGTTATCTGAGCATGTGGGCAAGTTGGTGGGAGTAGCTAAGTGAGGAGGGGGAAGGAAACGTGAATCAGAAAAAGGGTATGGGAAAGGGTAGTTTTGGTCAGAGGAGAGGACATGGTTTGGTTTTGTTTTGGCGGTATTAGGGAAAGAAGAAAGACGGGTCAAACATTTGTTTGACCCTGGGATATTTAGCAAAAAGGATGGGCCGGGTTTTTTTATTGGGATTGGGCTTTGGTGGTTTTTGGGCTAGGGACAAAAATGGGTTAAGGATAGGTTTTTATTGGTTTTAGTTTAGTGAGGGTCCGGTTTGGTTTAAATAAGCACAAGGACCATTTGTGTATTTTTGGATTTTTAGGGGTTGAAAATGTAACTGTTTCAAAGTTGACACAAGGGTTAAACATGCCAAATTTCAATATCCCAAGGACCATAAATGTTATTTTTCCATTTTATACAACCAGGGGTATTTTCTGTCAACTTTGAAAGTTCAGGGACTGATTTTGCCAATTTATGAAACTTTGCTCGTTTTTCATCTGTTTTCACTCCTTTTGCACCTGAATCATATAAGAACACATTTTATGATATTTTATGTATTATTTGACTTTTCAAAGTGTTTTTGGCTGTTTATGTGGGTTTAAACAAGGTAAATATATGTGTATTTAGACACATATCAAAACTCCACGAACTCACCAACCATTGTGTTGACGTTTTAAGCATGTTTATCTCAGGTAATTAACGGAGCAGGACAAGACACGGAGCGGGCATCATATACTCTGATAAATAAAATGGTGTAAAATCAATATGTCATTCTTTCCAAATTACCACACTTTTCTGATTTTCAAATTAGATATTTCACCTTTATACCAAAACTATTATTTTGAATGACATATAACTTTCAAAACGCCTATTCTGGGCCGTTTTTCTGAAATTTTAACTCGATCCTCACCGTAACACCCTAATTACTTTTCCGCTGCCACTAAACAAATTAGGGGGTGTTACAGATTGGCATCAGAGCCACAGGTTATAGAGAATCAAATGTTTTAAAACATTGAACTATAACTATATTTTCAAAATAAATGATTTTACACCATATCATCTTATGCCTTCCGTGCTCAATACATTACCTACTAAGATTGTTTTGCACTAATCTTTACATGCTTAATGTTTACTCTTCACACATTACACACCGTATTATTTCACACTCAATGTTACACCTTAAGCGTATGAATATTCATAATTACTATTTTCGATTGCTACAGTACCATGTCTTCCAAACTAGACGATATCACCAAGACTGTCCCTCGTACTACCCATGCATCACCTACATACCAAATTGCACCAGATACTGAAAATCCTTATGTACAAATGTCATAACCCCAGCCCGACATAGAACTCACTCAGAAATCACCTCCGTCATCACCTACTCACTCACCTCCACGTCAGAAACTTATGAGAGCAACTGAATCCTATTCAGATGAAGATTTGCTTGGTGGTCAACCAACATTTGAATATGGACAGAGTTCACACCAAGAAATGACTTGGAAAAAGATCGAGCTAAATTCTCCTCTACCCAACACCTCAGATTTCTCCATGCCAGATGCCCCAAACAATGTATCCTCACCCAATTCTCCTGACTACAATGTAGACACCCGTGATTCCATATGGATTCGCCTTTACCAACACACCAGCATACTAGACGCTCACTCTGAACAGCTAAAAGAGTTACACCCATTACGATTCGAATGGTATGATCGTAACATTGACACCCTGTTTAAGAGGACAGATGCTGAGAGACGAGAAGTGTTTGGTTTAGGAGTAAATGTTGGTAACATGAAGGACAATTACGAACAGGAACTTAGAAACTTGGATGCCAGAACCCGCTGTTTGGGTAGAGGTCATACTCAAACACACATTAGGATTGAAGACATTGAAAGAGCATTATGGTTGGCTAGAGACACAGCAAGATTCTAAAGCCAAAAGATTGCAGCCTTGGAAAACATGTTAGCTAATCAGATGAATGCGTGCCAGGAACGTTTCTCAGCCATGGAAGCTGCACAACTGGATCTTGAGGCAGAAGTTAGACGTCTACGTCAGAGACGTAACTGATCTTAAGTATCGTTGTTGTACTCGATAAACCAAGTAGTTTTGGTTAGTATTCCATGTATTTCGCAATAATTCTGTAACTCTCAGAACTTGTAATCGACTTTTAAGCTATGACAGTCTTTTTCCATTATATCTTTCTGTTGTAAAACAAATTCCTCCCACCAAGCTCTATTATAATAAAATAAGTGCAAAGAGCCATGCAAAACCTCACCATTTGTTACTCTCTTAAGTAAACAAATAACCCCACATGAATCAATGAGACATTAATAAAAGACCTTGTGTTGGTTGTTTTGCAAAAATCAATCAAACAAATTATTAGAGTTATGTCGATATTGATGATTGTATTCAAGCTTACTATGATATTATCTGTGATTGTACATCTAGCATACCACGACTAAACAATAACCCATAGAATTCCAAGAACAAATTTTCAGAAGAGAACTTGATGAATGAAGAGAAAGTTGTTGAACTTCAGCTTTCGTAGATGAATCCGTTTGTTCCTTAACAATCCCATACCAAGAGTTGATTATTATTTTACGATGCTACCCAGACACATCGTATTTTTATGATCCTCAGTTGGTTTGATTTCGTATTAAGATCACATTGTTAGCAATAATATGCAAATACTTCATTATTTGAAATTATTCTAATGATAAAGTGAATACTAAATCAGTGTTTCTTGTTGTAGTCATTGAAGATGGCCAACATGAGCAACACCCATACCCCCTCAGCACTTACCACAACCATGACTCCTAAAACCATCGGGGAATTTGAAAACAATATCGTTACAGTGGTACATGAAGTGACTACAATAGTTCATCCGAGAGACACCGACATAGCCAGGAAAGAAAGAAGAATGGCTAAACCTTGTAGACACAACCATGAAAGTTTCATGGGACGTAGGTCAGTTCGCCTAAAGGATTCAAGGAAGATGACTAACCCTATTCGCACATGTGCCCAAAGAATTAGGCAAGATTTTGCACTTAAGAAAAATAACCAAAAGCGAAAACTCGAGAAGAAAAGAACCTTTATCCTCAATGAATGCGAATTTCACAACGACATCAGTACCCGCAATCACCTACAAGATCGCATCGACTACCATCGCCAACAAAGTTCCAGACAAGAAGTAGGAGAGAACAACATAACAACCCTTACTACTAGGGACAACTACCATGGGAAGCAGCCTTTGTGTCAAAGATGCAAGATGCATCATACCGGACAATGCATTGCAAAATGCGGGAAGTGCCAGAAAATAGGTCATAAGACCAGAGATTGCAAAGCTATGGACGGCAGGGAAAGGCCATTGTCCACAAAATGCCACGGATGTGGTGGAATAGGGCATTACAAGAGTCATTGCCCAAACTACAATGTTAGTTGTAAGGCCAAGGTGGATGCAAGAGAATGAAGACTCGTTAAAAGACCCCAATAGTGTCGAGAAATGACACCTATGATTAAGCAGAAGAATAAATTCCTGCTGTAATAAAAATAAACCCTAGTCTATGATTTCCTAAGTTGTATTTCCTTATGTACTTTGCCTTAAGTTTGATGGATGTAACCTAAGTGCAACAACTATCGTTCTACCGTATGAATCTCTCCCTTGTAATATTTCAGTAATCGTCGTAATCTATGTCTATTTCCATTTCTATTCCACTCTTCCTATTCATAGTTGATATGTAACAATACCTTGATATCACCCTAAGAATTTGACTAAACACCATATCTGATCAAACAATAGACTAATACCACATTGTAAGAAATCCTCACCTAAAACCTAAGTTTATACCAAGAATATCCAAATATCACTTTAGAAATTCCTGACTTATCATTGAAGTATGAACAAAAAACTTTCTAATTCTTTTAAAAATAATCAGAGGGTGTCCGACTTTGTGACGGAACCATCATAATTGAACCATATAAAACTCTTTGAAAAAGCATAAATACCATAATGACTGAACCAAGCGTTACATCATTTGGTCCTCAATTATACATAGCCTAGCTACCTATGTATAATTTAGGAAGAATCATGTTATAAATGGAACAATTATCTTTTCAAAGTTTTTAATAACAATTTTCATTCCAAAAACAGAATCTCGAGACAAAATAAATTGTTCATAAATCAACCCCAGTAAGATCTACACTTATTACCTATTACTTTATTATAAGAAGTCGAGAAAAGTTCGAATTTAGAAACTATAAGAATTCACAACAATATGTGGCAAACACAAATAACATAAATTTCATTAAAAACCACGAAAATTAATACATAGCGAGACGATTAACATCGGAAGTGCTAATAATACAATGAACACAATAAAAGGCATAGAATCTTCAATAGGTTGGCCCACAGCAACAAAAACCACCACCAACCCAGCGATAGCAAGAGCCACCACAGGATGAATCACCTTGATTATTCTGCGTCGTAAATGCAACAAAATATTAAAAGCCACAACGAGACTAATTCGTAAACATAAAGGTAAATGAGTTTTATTCCACACTTATTAAAGGTTACATAGAAACACAACAAAGACCCATTACAAAACAACACTAGCTTAAAAACTATTACCCCCAAAACTTATCCACAACAACGGCTAGGATTGTGAGGGATACGACAACCAACAAAAACCCGATCAAGTGGTCGGAATCTTCGCCGGGGAAGAGAGCCAAACAAGCGGCGGAAATGACGATGAACACAGTGGCGAAGAGGATGGCGAACGGCGGCATTATTTTTTTTGGGAGAGATGGAGTGAAAAAGGTAAAGTGGGGAAAGAAAAAGGGGAAAGTAAATAGGGTATTTATAGGGAAAAACTAGCCGTTATTTTACTATTCATGATCATTAAGTTACAAATCACTACCATTAAAAATCGATTATTCTCGACCGCTAGAACACTGAACATTAAGCGTTAAATACTCTCTATTCCTGACCGTTATTTCACTATTCGCAGCCTATGAATGCATTAGTTGACCAAACATTCAAATTCATTTCGTCTAGTACGAATAAATCTAAATGGACCTTGTTTCCTCGATAGTCAAATAAGAAATCTCTCGACAACATTTTTCCATAAACCCTCACCTCTGAACACCACATTTTTCAACACCTATCACTGGCTGAACTTCAGGACGAAGTTCAAAATTGAGGGGTGGATACTGTAGGATCCTACAAAAATCCATTGTAATAATCCTCATTAATTAATAATAACCTCGAGTTACTGTCTAATAAATCCCATTTTTACGGGGAAATTTAAAATTTTATTTACTTACTATATTATTCCTACCACGTCACGTTATCACAACAATTACCAAATGTCAACACTAGACCACGACATGTATTATGAAACGTAACTAGTTCACAAGAATTAGTATTTCATAAATCACAATATACACTAATTACAAATCTCACTAATTATCACTTAATTTTCACTAATTACATTTGTTTTCTCTAATTCTCTACTAGCCAAATGGGCTGCCCCATATATCCAGCCCATCACCATCTCACTTCACACGGGTCAAAGCCCAAAATCCAAAACCCACACATTTCTTTTAGATAATGTGAAATTGTACTTCCCCAACCTCTCCAAAACAACTCGAGATTTTCCAAATTCTAAACGCAACACACGAATATTTTTACATACTCTCATACACCTCCCAGTAGGCTATGGGTGCGCCCAGTTTCAGAAACTTAAGTCGAGTTATGATATGATTGATGCGCGTGATGTGTCGTTGCGGTTTAGCAGTTTTAATGCCTACTCAAGTTTTAAATTTATATTTAGCCGACTTATCAATAACACACACACTTAACGAGCAGTGTACCCGGTCAGTATGAAGATAATGGTAAGTAGAGTGTCGATCACTAAGAGTGGAACGTATTATCTCGTTATTCTAATCAGTATTTTAATATCCTAACGCAAGGGGGTTTCAGCCTGAGAGACTGGCACGGTTTGTTTGCAAGTAAATAATAAAATAAACCAATAGGCACAAATCAGCAAGTAGCACACACGTACACAGATAGATACTCGAGACAATAAGAGGGCTGTCCTTATGATTAAGTAGATTGTCACTTGTTTTATTGATAGCTTTATATGAAGTGTATGTAGTTAACCCTTTCTCGTTGGTCCTAATCTTATCGGCGAGTAAACCCTTAATGATTACTTATGTCTAAAAGTTATTCCTAAGTGATCAATTTAGAAATAACCGTGGGAGCCACATTATGTCCCGCAGTCAAATGCCCGCAAGCCACTAATAAACACAGAGGTTATCAATGCACTAATAAGTAGTAACCAAAGACATCAACATATAAACTTTAATTGATGGGAAAGCAAGTATTAAAGGGAGTGCAATCTTTCGTTGTCACATTACACAAGCCACCAATCCTGATGAATTAAAGTTTGCTAACACAATAAAACAAAACTACTTAATGAATTAAATACATGCAGCACCTTCTTACAGCTCTTGTATCTTTGATTTGGGTGTGTCTTGTGCTGCCTCCTTGACTGAATTCGTCCTAGGGTTTTTCTTGTTCGGTCTTCGAAACTCTGATAATGCACACGAAATTCGTCTGGCCTTGGGGTATTTATAGTTTCTGTCTGAGGGAAGATGCGGCGCATCTAATAAGTAGATGCGGCGCATTGACTTAACTTCGCGTGGGGTCCAAGATTATAATATTCAGGAATATTCGTACACCGCCAGAAGATGCGGCGTAACTCTATGATTAGATGCGGCGCATGTCCTCTTGTATCTTGGATCGTATCTGGTGATATCTTGATAGAGATGCGGCGCATGTCATGAGTGAGATGCGGCGCATCTGGAGCAGATTTAACTTGATCTTGTCCATTTCAGTAGACTCTTCACTTTATGCATGTTTTGCTCCATAATCAGTCCAAAATCGCTAAGTTTCACCAAATGCTTGTTTTCAACTGAGAATTACAAAAGTAAACGATTAAGTATCAATCCTCATACATAATATAGTAAAACAAGTCAAATTAATAGGATAAATGATAGTAATAAAATGTACTTATTTGAGTTCATCAATGATCGTGAAGACCAAATTGTTTGTCCCACTTCTACCCAAAACGTGTAGATAAAAATCACAAGACTCAATCATTTCGAACCACGATTTTTCCTACGCATTTCTTATGACCATGTTAACGTGCTATGATGTTGAAAAGGAAGTTAGAACAGCAGTAGACATTTATGACTCGCTAAACTCATTTGGCACCCTTAATAAATACAAACCGAATACGTACATGTATCAAACACAAAAGATAAGGCTTATCTCCTTTATGAAATCTATCCTAGAATCTCATACTGTCAGAAAACTAGCTTATGTGTCCTCTCATCTACAGTAGCCTCAATGATTGGTTTTGAAGTCAATAGGTCAACAAAACGTGTGTAACTCTTTCTATAAGAATACCCATTCTATGCCACTCTATCCTACCCTCATATCAACTTACTTTCACCCCTAAAGACACTTTAAAACCCAGCAAACCTCCTGCCTCAAGATAGAGAACAAACGAGCAAGTGAATAAAATACGTTAAAACGTATACAATCTTAGCAAGTGGACTGTCTTTACTCTCGCGCTCCATTCGACTTCCCCAAGTTTCTTCACCACCTTTAAAAGGTGTAGTAAGTATCCATACTCTCTCTTACTTCCATTCTCACGCACACAATTCACAGCATGCATGTTTTCTTATTTCATTCGAACATTTGATAGTCACAACTTACTTACATTCGTTATTCTAGTAACCCACCAAGAAGTAACGAACCTCCACTGAGGACGAGTTAAGAAACACTTACACTTTACTAGTGCACGTTAATAATATCATGTCATGCATCATTCTTTTTTTCCCACTCGAACGTATCACACTTCTATATTTGAGCACACAGTAACTTATTTCGAACCATGTAAAAAGTCAAACTCAATCTTGTGGAGTCTTAACAATCACACACTCCACACTCACGTTTAATTACCACACTTCATGCATTGTTAAATGTCTCAAAACTTTAATATCATACGTACAAAATATACGAGAAAAATACTTAGAATTATTTAGGAAGTTTGTACATAAAAGACAGCCCAAGCCGCCTAGTAAATGACTCAAAAACTCACGAACCAACTTAACGACCATGTCTTATTTTTATACGACCTGTTAAACGACGTGACTAACTATCATTTTCATGTAGACAACTCATAGAAATAACCACATCTCGACCACTAAAAACTGCCAAAGTGATTCACAGAAAAACTGTTTTAAAACTACAAAAGCTAGCGACATGGGCTTTAGAGTCCATTAAGCTATTTTATAAGCTTTGGAATAAGCTGGCTTTTTGGCACCTTTATATATGTAATGAGATGATAAAAAAATAAGTATTTATGATATACTCAACTCGCTCAAAGAACCACGGTTAAAAATAACAAATGGGCTTAATATATAGCTCGTTAAGGCCCATTTAGATGAAAAATAAGCTACTGACTGAATAAGCTATCAAAATAAGCACTATTAATCTTAAATAAGCTTCAGAAAAGCACGCCCACCTTTTCCTCACCATTTTGTCACTTTTGGACTAAAAATGTAACGCGATCTAACTAGAAGGACTAAAACTGCCAAACTATGAAACTTGTGGACTGAAGCTGTGAGAACAGTTTATACAGGAGTTAAATTGACCATTGAATTAACTTCAAGCCTTATATGGACATATGGACAAGTTTTGGACTATTTATGGACTATGGACTGAACGAAGGACTAACGGTGTAACGCAATCGCAGTTAGGGTAAAAAGTATAAACTCTGGGAAAGGACAAGGACCTACTGAATACACTTGACATTCTTATTTTATCTTCCATTTTCCACCCTCACTTCATATGCATTTTTACATTTTAGTTATGCATTATTTAATTTTCGTTATTTCTTAGAAATTTAACGATTTCACTTGCATATCATTCCATCATATTTGAGGAGGTAATATTTTGAATCTATTGGCATAAGAATCAAGATAATATCATACATGATATTATTTATCTTAACTTGAAGCATTTTAAGCATATCACACTCATATCATCAAATCGTTATACGATTTCTCACTTTCACACTCACTGTTAGTAGTAAGTCAGAATCTTAGACTTCCCTCATATTTAGGTCTCGTATCGAAGACGTTTCCGTGATCGTTCCCATAGATCTTATAATTCTATCTTGTCAGATACACTCCAGGTGAGTCGTGGCCCTTACTTTTAATACTTGTTTTTAATAACTCTTTTGGGGGAGATACATGCTTCAACTGTTTTAAGTTTACTTTTATACTTTAAAAACTCTCATGATTTACTCAAAATCATCAACTATGCTTTACATGTTTTGAATCACCCTTTGGAAGGGATATATATGCTCGTTATACTTGCAAATTGCTTGCTTAGCTGAAACACTGTGTATGAAAAATAACATTTTCAAACTACTTGTTGTAACATGATACGGAGACTCATTATATGCATTCATATAGCAATTGAATGTATTGTTAACTTTACTATGATATTTCTACATTTCACTAGAAATAATTGCCAAGACTAAAGTACGCATCTTCTATGAACCTCTGAAACCTATATTGCCTAAGTTTACTTTATTGCCATAAAGTCCCTCGATCATGAGCCATTAATCACTATGGTGAGCGCGAATATAGTGAACAGCTTCGAAACCTGTTAGAGGCTGACGACCTATCCCCCTAAATACTTTGACAGAATGCCTTATGGTTAGTCCTATTTAGTCGTGATACACTATATTTGAGAAAAATAGGAATTGGCAAATCACCTATTACATGAGGGCTAAACACCCATCAGTAACCTGATGTGGACTCCGCCGTTTTACGGCACATTGTTAACGTTTTGCGTGTCATGAGGCTTAGGGCAATATAATTATATGAATGTTTCATATATATATATATATATATATATATATATATATATATATATATATATATATATATATATATATATATATATATATATATATATATATATATAATATTAGGATACAGCTGTATTTAGTTAAACACTACACCACACTGATAGATTTCAGACACTAGATTATTATTTTCACTATGTGTTAGGATTATGGATCCCGTACTTGAAACTTAATTGTTATCATATGTGACTTAATTGTGACTTCTAATAAAGACAGCCCAAATTGCTTGGTATATCGTTACTTTTAAAAGTTGACTCAGCACTTCATTTCGAGCGTATAACAACGTAGCTCATTCTCATTTAAAACTGGAAACTTATGATCATCTGAGTTCATAAATGATTTACTTGTGGATTTAAACCCAACGCAACTTGATATTTACTACATGAAGTACTAGTATTTATTTCAATTACCACTGTACACCTCTTGAATTCATTGAAAGAAAGTTATTTTCTATTAAACTCCACGAACTCACCAACCATTGTGTTGACGTTTTAAGCATGTTTATCTCAGGTAATTAACGGAGCAGGACAAGACACGGAGCGGGCATCATATACTCTGATAAATAAAATGGTGTAAAATCAATATGTCATTCTTTCCAAATTACCACACTTTTCTGATTTTCAAATCAGATATTTCACCTTTATATCAAAAATATTATTTTGAATGACATATAACTTTCAAAACGCCTATTCTGGGCCGTTTTTATGAAATTTTAACTCGATCCTCACCGTAACACCCTAATTACTTTTCCGCTGCCACTAAACAAATTAGGGGGTGTTACCTGAAAGGATTAATGAGGTTATTGGAGTCTTCTTGTGAGAGGGTTTTGAGGCCATTGCATTCGATATTGGGCCTATTCCTGATGGGCTCTGCAAACTTTTTCTTAAAAAACGATAGGGCTTCATCACGGATTGATGGAGGGTCTACATGCCAGGTTCCATCTATGTCTAGGCCATTAATTCTGTTTCTAGCAATGCGACTATTAATGTAACCATGAAAAAAGGAAGAATTCTCATCACCGTTTTTAATCCATTTGGCCCTGGATTTCTGATGAAGGTCCATTGTCTTCGATTTCTCAAGAATCAGCAGCTTTTCTTTTTTTTCCGTCCATGAAGCCAATTCATCGTCTGTATACTCTCTGTGATCAACTATATCATCTAAATCCTTCAGTTGATCGATCAAGGCTGATTTTTCTTGCTCTTCTTGGTTTGCATTGGATCGAAGCCATTCTTTCAGATCTTGTTTCAATTGTTTCAGTTTCATCTGCAAGATTTGATCAGGTTTACCGTGATAGACGTTAGAGGTCAGGCTTTTTGTAACGACTTCATTCAGTCCAGGTTTCTGGAGCCATGAGTTGAAAATTTTGAATGGTATGGGACCAAAGTCGGTGTTGGAGGTGATGAGGACTAAGGGTCGGTGATCTAAAAGAGATCGAGGTAGAGCAATGAAAGATGCTGTTAGCCATAGATTCATGAGGTCAGGGGTTACGAGGATGCGATCTATTTTGCTTTTCTTGTCGCCATTATCCGTGACATATGTGAATAGCTTCCCTTGCATTGTATATTCAAGAAGCCCATTGAGATGGATGAAGTTGTTGAAGGCGGTGGCACAAGCATTGACAAACTGGGAATTTTTTCTTTCATCCGGGAATCTAACCGCATTAAAATCTCCAAGGAGAATCCAATGACCATGGCTGTTTGCAATGAGGGAGGTGATTTCGTCCCAGAGGTTTGATCTGGCGTGAAGATCATTGGGAGCATATATGTTAAGGATGTTGCATATGGTGGGGATGCCATTGATGAATCCGGTTGTGAGGAGGAGATGAGGTGTTTTGTGGGTGTTAGTTAGGGTAAAAGAGGTTGGGTCCCAAATACTAAGCAGGCCCCCAGAACGTCCTTCTATTCCTGTCGAGGGTGTGAACTCGTAAGAGAAGTTGGGGTTCCCCCAGAATGTTTGGGGTAAGATACTTTGGTTATTGGGTCTGTGTGTTTCTTGTAGGCATAAGAATTGGATGTTGTGGTTTGATTTGAGTTGGTTAACCCAGCGTGCTTTTGCTGAGTCTTTGATTCCTCGGATGTTTAGGGTTAGAAGATTCATTGAGGAAGGTTTTGAGTACGGTGTGAATCGACAAGTTCCTGAAGTTCCTTTTCAAATCCATCGAGGTTGATTCCAATGCAATCGCCAACTTCTTTGGTTTTGGAGACTTCATTAGAGATTAGGGGTGGGGGTGATTTGGAGAGGTTAATTGTGTTTTCTGGGTGGTTTTCGAGGTTGTGTGATTTTTAAGAATGGGGGTTTTGTTGGTTATGTGGTTGAGAGATGCATTTGGGTAAGCCCTGATGGTCAGTGGTATGTGGGGGGGATGGGTTTTGGGGATTGGTGTCTTGTGACAGGTTCTGGTCATTATGGGGGGGGGGGTTGTTCATCATTAGTGAAGAGATTTGGAAGGGAATGGGATTTGGTGGCAGTCTTGTGAAGTATTCAAATTTGGAAAAAGATGCTTTGTTGGATGGATTTTGTGTGTCAGGAGAGGAGTTAAGATCAATGTGCATGGGGTGGGGATATTATGGAATGGGGGATGATTTACGTGGTCTCTTCCTTGATGTGCATGGGGGAGGGCTTTGTTTATTGCACAGTGGGGCAGTTGGTGTGTGTTCCCAAGGAAAAAAATGATTATTCTATTTATTTGGGGTTTGGAAATTATTTTGTGTTGGGTTTCCAAAAGGTTTTTCAGGGTTTTCGTTGGGAATAAGTGGGGGGCATGGGGCTTGGTTGGTGGTTTCAATGTTTGTATGTTTCCAATGGGAATTTGAAGAGTTTTCAGTTGGCTGTGATTCATCGTTTGGGTTTCCACCGCTGTCACCGGAATTTTTCGATGGATCCGTGATATCCAGGAAAGATGGTGACCAAATATCATTGTCTTCTACAATTCTGGTAAGGTATGATTTGGTTTTCTGTTTGAGAAGAACAAGTTGGTCGATTCTAGCATAAGATTTAACCAGGATGGTTAGCTTCTCATGAGATAAGTTTCCATCATTGAAGGAGGCAAGTGATGGTTCAAGAACTTTTCCAGCAGTTGCACCAATCTTGTTGAATATATTTTGGTCCCAAAGAGGCAAAGGTACACCAAATATTCTGACCTTAGCGATTCTTCCATAGTCTGTATCCTTACCATCCCATATTGCGAAGTGAGAAAACCACTCTTTAAGGAATTTGTTGTTGTCTTGCAGGAACGTGGTTGCCAGTACTGAAGAGTTGAAGGCTAGTAGGATGGTAAGGCCTCCAACATAAATTATGTTCATCCTGGTGGTGATGTTTGAGGTTTTAAGAATGGATTTTAGGTTTCTGAGGTTTGTGATGCTTTTTGCAGTGGCGATAATGGCTGTCTTTCTCTAGGCAGAAGCTGTAGTTGGGTTTTGGTCGTGAATGTTTATTGTGGTTTGGCAGGTGGGTGGAGTTCTTGTTAACATATCGCGATAGGAATTCTGTGGGTGAAATGGCTGGTGGTTGGAGGAGGGAGGGACGAAAGGGTGGTTATTGGGTTTGTGGTAGTTTGCTGCATTATGGTTGGAGTGATATGGGTGAGTATGGTGACGAGGTGGCTGGGTAGGTTTTCCATGCTTGTCGAACTTTGTAGGATATACACCCAAAATGAGACCATTGTTTTTCACATTTTGGAGGGTAGTAAGGAAAGATGGGGGGTGTGAAATATTTCTGAATCTTATAAAACCAAACGGATTATTGTATTTATCCCGTTTTTTGGCTATATAAGCATCGATGAGGTTTCCGTGATTTTGAAAAAGTTGTTTGAGTTCACTGTTGGTTAGGGTTGGCGAGAAGTTGTAGACGAAGAAGAAGGTGGTGTTGGGTTGGGTGCGGTGTTTCCGGTGCTTGACGTGCTTCCAATCTTCTTCATTCTTGGTTGTGTCCGGCCGGTGGGTGTTACTGGGTGGAGGTGGTGGGTTTCTCTCACAACTTACACATAAGTTCATTAATCAAAAGGAACATAAATTCAGTTCATTAATCAAAAGGATCATAAATTCATTAATCAAAAGTACGTGATCTGCTCCAACAAATCCCATCAAAGCAAAACCTTTAATATTTTTTTGAACAAGCAAAACCTTTAATATAACACCCTAAAATCTAATTATCATATTAGTAATAATAACAATCCCATCATAAGTAAAATTAAAATATACAACATATGACATATATGAACCTTATGTTAAATTTTACTAGCTAGCACAAATATCCTAACACATACAATATGTTAAAGGTTATAAAAAACAAGATTTCAAAGAGTTCAAAACTAATCCCACGTTCAAAGTTACCCATATATTCGGTCAATACTATCAATGTCCACTATCCTATAAAATGTTGATGTGACAGCACTTTACCCACAACACCACACGATGGCATCTAAAGATACCAATGAAACACTATTTAGTTGACATCCTCAAATATACATAAATATAAGGATTACGTGACTATTTTATTGCTCATAACCAAAATAATGACGCAAAAAATTAAATGCTTACAAATTTGGGTCAAAAGATGCACACGAGGCTTATTAGTCCATAAACTGCAAGTTTATAACAAACCACGCATATAACAGAACTAGGTGCAATGGCATGGGCAAATTACTCATTCGGGCCTCACGGGGTGTCGCGTCACCATGACATATCTCCCTTTACAATCCCCTCCCCAATAACATACCACAACTTACTCATTTGGGCCCCACCACCATTTATTTTTATTTCTTTTATTCAAATACCTAAATAAACTAAATTCATTTTATAAAAATAAAAATACAATACATCAAACTTAAACACATACTAATCATAAACTTACGATACGAAAAAAAAAAAAAAACGATACGGGAATTAAAATAACGATACAACAAATACAAATAACACATACTAAACATAAACTTAATCCTCGTCTTCCTCGTCGTTGACTTGATATTTTTTTCATGATTTGTTTTTGTCTCTGGTGAATGATAGCGGCTTTGGCCGGTGTGGTCATGTCGAGATCTATCATCAGAAACTTCATTTCCTCCATCTCAACGTCTTCAGTTCCTTCTCCCTCCTCGCCTCGTACGCAGATATTTGAACGTCCGCTTTTTGGGAATATTTTTCGGATAAGTTACCCGAAAAAGAACTCGTTTGACTCCCACCGGAGCTCGCCGCGCTCGACGTTGAAGTCGACTTCTGTCTCTTTGAAGCCCGCGCTTTGTAGGCGCCTTCGGGACGAGGACGTCTGTCAGGACCAAAAATATCCTCGAGACATGTAACGTCAATCGGATCCTCCGCATCCCATTTGGGGTACTTTTTCAAAATATCCCAAACGTGAACATATGTGAACTTTCTCCCGGCAAAGCGCTGTTCGAAATTTTCCTTCGCATTCTCCAGATGATCGCTGTCGTTTTCACCGCTTCGACGCTGCAAATGTTTGTAGACAGAGTTGAATTTTTGGCAATCACCGTTAACCCGTGTCCATTTACCGGTGAGCATATTTTTGGTACAAGGCTCATGGCTTGATTGCTCGTTGAACATCTCCAGAATCTGGTTCCAAAAGAATTCATCGGAATTTGTCTTGCGAAATTTCAATCCAAAGTTCGGCAAGCAGCTTCTCTTCGTCCTTGGTCCAGTTTCTCTTCGAACCTTGAGCCACCGCCTCAAGGTCATCATCATCGTCAGCGTCCAAATTCATGACTTTTTTTTATTTTCGAGCCATTGTTTTTTTTTCCGCGTGATTTGGCCGGATCAATGGGTTTAGGTACTTTGAATTGAGGTTCTGATTGTGGTATAGGAAATGATGAAGGTTGCGATGGGTTATAGAACTGTGGTTGAGATTGGGAAGGTTGACGTTGGGGGTAATTTGCGAATCCTTGAATCGCAAATTGTTGGTTTTGGTAAATCGCCTCGGGAGGCATTTGCGTCCCATACGGAAGATTTTGTGGCGATGGGGAGTTAGAGTTTTGTGATGAGGGGGTAGACGGGTTTGACGAATCCCCGTATGGATTTGATGTGAGGAGGTTCGTGAAAGACATAGGTTCGTTTGGATTTTGCTACATTATTTTTTTGTTTGATGTAGAGATAAGATTTGTGTGAGAAAATATGTATTTGATATGATATAGTGTAGTCTTAACAATCACACACTCCACACTCACGTTTAATTACCACACTTCATGCATTGTTAAATGTCTCAAAACTTTAATATCATACGTACAAAATATACGAGAAAAATACTTAGAATTATTTAGGAAGTTTGTACATAAAAGACAGCCCAAGCCGCCTAGTAAATGACTCAAAAACTCACGAACCAACTTAACGACCATGTCTTATTTTTATACGACCTGTTAAACGACGTGACTAACTATCATTTTCATGTAGACAACTCATAGAAATAACCACATCTCGACCACTAAAAACTGCCAAAGTGATTCACAGAAAAACTGTTTTAAAACTACAAAAGCTAGCGACATGGGCTTTAGAGTCCATTAAGCTATTTTATAAGCTTTGGAATAAGCTGGCTTTTTGGCACCTTTATATATGTAATGAGATGATAAAAAAATAAGTATTTATGATATACTCAACTCGCTCAAAGAACCACGGTTAAAAATAACAAATGGGCTTAATATATAGCTCGTTAAGGCCCATTTAGATGAAAAATAAGCTACTGACTGAATAAGCTATCAAAATAAGCACTATTAATCTTAAATAAGCTTCAGAAAAGCACGCCCACCTTTTCCTCACCATTTTGTCACTTTTGGACTAAAAATGTAACGCGATCTAACTAGAAGGACTAAAACTGCCAAACTATGAAACTTGTGGACTGAAGCTGTGAGAACAGTTTATACAGGAGTTAAATTGACCATTGAATTAACTTCAAGCCTTATATGGACATATGGACAAGTTTTGGACTATTTATGGACTATGGACTGAACGAAGGACTAACGGTGTAACGCAATCGCAGTTAGGGTAAAAAGTATAAACTCTGGGAAAGGACAAGGACCTACTGAATACACTTGACATTCTTATTTTATCTTCCATTTTCCACCCTCACTTCATATGCATTTTTACATTTTAGTTATGCATTATTTAATTTTCGTTATTTCTTAGAAATTTAACGATTTCACTTGCATATCATTCCATCATATTTGAGGAGGTAATATTTTGAATCTATTGGCATAAGAATCAAGATAATATCATACATGATATTATTTATCTTAACTTGAAGCATTTTAAGCATATCACACTCATATCATCAAATCGTTATACGATTTCTCACTTTCACACTCACTGTTAGTAGTAAGTCAGAATCTTAGACTTCCCTCATATTTAGGTCTCGTATCGAAGACGTTTCCGTGATCGTTCCCATAGATCTTATAATTCTATCTTGTCAAATACACTCCAGGTGAGTCGTGGCCCTTACTTTTAATACTTGTTCTTAATAACTCTTTTGGGGGAGATACATGCTTCAACTGTTTTAAGTTTACTTTTATACTTTAAAAACTCTCATGATTTACTCAAAATCATCAACTATGCTTTACATGTTTTGAATCACCCTTTGGAAGGGATATATATGCTCGTTATACTTGCAAATTGCTTGCTTAGCTGAAACACTGTGTATGAAAAATAACATTTTCAAACTACTTGTTGTAACATGATACGGAGACTCATTATATGCATTCATATAGCAATTGAATGTATTGTTAACTTTACTATGATATTTCTACATTTCACTAGAAATAATTGCCAAGACTAAAGTACGCATCTTCTATGAACCTCTGAAACCTATATTGCCTAAGTTTACTTTATTGCCATAAAGTCCCTCGATCATGAGCCATTAATCACTATGGTGAGCGCGAATATAGTGAACAGCTTCGAAACCTGTTAGAGGCTGATGACCTATCCCCCTAAATACTTTGACAGAATGCCTTATGGTTAGTCCTATTTAGTCGTGATACACTATATTTGAGAAAAATAGGAATTGGCAAATCACCTATTACATGAGGGCTAAACACCCATCAGTAACCTGATGTGGACTCCGCCGTTTTACGGCACATTGTTAACGTTTTGCGTGTCATGAGGCTTAGGGCAATATAATTATATGAATGTTTCATATATATTATATATATATATATATATATATATATATATATATATATATATATATATATATATATATATATATATATATATATATATATATATATATATATATTAGGATACAGCTGTATTTAGTTAAACACTACACCACACTGATAGATTTCAGACACTAGATTATTATTTTCACTATGTGTTAGGATTATGGATCCCGTACTTGAAACTTAATTGTTATCATATGTGACTTAATTGTGACTTCTAATAAAGACAGCCCAAATTGCTTGGTATATCGTTACTTTTAAAAGTTGACTCAGCACTTCATTTCGAGCGTATAACAACGTAGCTCATTCTCATTTAAAACTGGAAACTTATGATCATCTGAGTTCATAAATGATTTACTTGTGGATTTAAACCCAACGCAACTTGATATTTACTACATGAAGTACTAGTATTTATTTCAATTACCACTGTACACCTCTTGAATTCATTGAAAGAAAGTTATTTTCTATTAAACTCCACGAACTCACCAACCATTGTGTTGACGTTTTAAGCATGTTTATCTCAGGTAATTAACGGAGCAGGACAAGACACGGAGCGGGCATCATATACTCTGATAAATAAAATGGTGTAAAATCAATATGTCATTCTTTCCAAATTACCACACTTTTCTGATTTTCAAATCAGATATTTCACCTTTATATCAAAAATATTATTTTGAATGACATATAACTTTCAAAACGCCTATTCTGGGCCGTTTTTATGAAATTTTAACTCGATCCTCACCGTAACACCCTAATTACTTTTCCGCTGCCACTAAACAAATTAGGGGGTGTTACCTGAAAGGATTAATGAGGTTATTGGAGTCTTCTTGTGAGAGGGTTTTGAGGCCATTGCATTCGATATTGGGCCTATTCCTGATGGGCTCTGCAAACTTTTTCTTAAAAAACGATAGGGCTTCATCACGGATTGATGGAGGGTCTACATGCCAGGTTCCATCTATGTCTAGGCCATTAATTCTGTTTCTAGCAATGCGACTATTAATGTAACCATGAAAAAAGGAAGAATTCTCATCACCGTTTTTAATCCATTTGGCTCTGGATTTCTGATGAAGGTCCATTGTCTTCGATTTCTCAAGAATCAGCAGCTTTTCTTTTTTTTCCGTCCATGAAGCCAATTCATCGTCTGTATACTCTCTGTGATCAACTATATCATCTAAATCCTTCAGTTGATCGATCAAGGCTGATTTTTCTTGCTCTTCTTGGTTTGCATTGGATCGAAGCCATTCTTTCAGATCTTGTTTCAATTGTTTCAGTTTCATCTGCAAGATTTGATCAGGTTTACCGTGATAGACGTTAGAGGTCAGGCTTTTTGTAACGACTTCATTCAGTCCAGGTTTCTGGAGCCATGAGTTGAAAATTTTGAATGGTATGGGACCAAAGTCGGTGTTGGAGGTGATGAGGACTAAGGGTCGGTGATCTAAAAGAGATCGAGGTAGAGCAATGAAAGATGCTGTTAGCCATAGATTCATGAGGTCAGGGGTTACGAGGATGCGATCTATTTTGCTTTTCTTGTCGCCATTATCCGTGACATATGTGAATAGCTTCCCTTGCATTGTATATTCAAGAAGCCCATTGAGATGGATGAAGTTGTTGAAGGCGGTGGCACAAGCATTGACAAACTGGGAATTTTTTCTTTCATCCGGGAATCTAACCGCATTAAAATCTCCAAGGAGAATCCAATGACCATGGCTGTTTGCAATGAGGGAGGTGATTTCGTCCCAGAGGTTTGATCTAGCGTGAAGATCATTGGGAGCATATATGTTAAGGATGTTGCATATGGTGGGGATGCCATTGATGAATCCGGTTGTGAGGAGGAGATGAGGTGTTTTGTGGGTGTTAGTTAGGGTAAAAGAGGTTGGGTCCCAAATACTAAGCAGGCGCCCAGAACGTCCTTCTATTCCTGCCGAGGGTGTGAACTCGTAAGAGAAGTTGGGGTTCCCCCAGAATGTTTGGGGGAAGATACTTTGGTTATTGGGTCTGTGTGTTTCTTGTAGGCATAAGAATTAGATGTTGTGGTTTGATTTGAGTTGGTTAACCCAGCGTGCTTTTGCTGAGTCTTTGATTCCTCGGATGTTTAGGGTTAGAAGATTCATTGAGGAAGGTTTTGAGTACGGTGTGAATCGACAAGTTCCTGAAGTTCCTTTTCAAATCCATCGAGGTTGATTCCAATGCAATCGCCAACTTCTTTGGTTTTGGAGACTTCATTAGAGATTAGGGGTGGGGGTGATTTGGAGAGGTTAATTGTGTTTTCTGGGTGGTTTTCGAGGTTGTGTGATTTTTAAGAATGGGGGTTTTGTTGGTTATGTGGTTGAGAGATGCATTTGGGTAAGCCCTGATGGTCAGTGGTATGTGGGGGGGATGGGTTTTGGGGATTGGTGTCTTGTGACAGGTTCTGGTTATTATGGGGGGGGGGGGGGGTTGTTCATCATTAGTGAAGAGATTTGGAAGGGAATGGGATTTGGTGGTAGTCTTGTGAAGTATTCAGATTTGGAAAGGGATGCTTTGTTGGATGGATTTTGTGTGTCAGGAGGGGAGTTAAGATCAATGTGCATGGGGTGGGGATATTGTGGAATGGGGGATGATTTACGTTGTCTCTTCCTTGATGTGCATGGGTGAGGGCTTTGTTTATTGCACAGTAGGGCAGTTGGTGTGTGGTCCCAAGGAAAATAATGATTATTCTGTTTATTTGGGGTTTGGAAATTATTTTGTGTTGGGTTTCCAAAAGGTTTTTCAGGGTTTTCGTTGGGAATAGTGGGGGGCGGGCATGGGGCTTGGTTGGTGGTTTCAATGTTTGTATGTTTCCAATGAGAATTTGAAGAGTTTTCAGTTGGCTGTGATTCATCGTTTGGGTTTCCACCGCTGTCACCGGAATTTTTCGATGGATCCGTGATATACAGGAAAGATGGTGACCAAATATCATTGTCTTCTACAATTCTGGTAAGGTATGATTTGGTTTTCTGTTTGAGAAGAACAAGTTGGTCGATTCTAGCATAAGATTTAACCAGGATGGTTAGCTTCTCATGAGATAAGTTTCCATCATTGAAGGAGGCAAGTGATGGTTCAAGAACTTTTCCAGCAGTTGCACCAATCTTGTTGAATATATTTCAGTCCCAAAGAGGCAAAGGTACACCAAATATTCTGACCTTAGCGATTCTTCCATAGTCTGTATCCTCACCATCCCATATTGCGAAGTGAGAAAACCACTCTTTAAGGAATTTTTTGTTGTCTTGCAGGAACGTGGTTGCCAGTACTGAAGAGTTGAAGGCTAGTAGGATGGTAATGCCTCTAACATAAATTATTTTCATCCTGGTGGTGATGTTTGAGGTTTTAAGAATGGATTTTAGGTTTTCGAGGTTTGTGATGCTTTTTGCAGTGGCGATAATGGCTGTCTTTCTCCAGGCAGAAGCTGTAGTTGGGTTTTGGTCGTGAATGTTTATTGTGGTTTGGCAGGTGGGTGGAGTTCTTGTTAACATATCGCGATAGGAATTATGTGGGTGAAATGGCTGGTGGTTGGAGGAGGGAGGGACGAAAGGGTGGTTATTGGGTTTGTGGTAGTTTGCTGCATTATGGTTGGAGTGATAGGGGTGAGTATGGTGACGAGGTGGCTGGGTAGGTTTTCCATGCTTGTCGAACTTTGTAGGATATACACCCAAAATGAGACCATTGTTTTTCACATTTTGGAGGGTAGTAAGGAAAGATGGGGGGTGTGAAATATTTCTGAATCTTATAAAACCAAACGGATTATTGTATTTATCCCGTTTTTTGGCTATATAAGCATCGATGAGGTTTCCGTGATTTTGAAAAAGTTGTTTGAGTTCACTGTTGGTTAGGGTTGGCGAGAAGTTGTAGACGAAGAAGAAGGTGGTGTTGGGTTGGGTGCGGTGTTTCCGGTGCTTGACGTGCTTCCAATCTTCTTCATTCTTGGTTGTGTCCGGCCGGTGGGTGTTACTGGGTGGAGGTGGTGGGTTTCTCTCACAACTTA